>JAAAKG020009537.1:0-21122 GCA_010014905.2 Druon quercuslanigerum
TGAATAACTATTTTCACAGTTGCTCAAAGATCAGCGTAGTTTAGTGCTCTGAAATGCCCACATGTTTCACCCCCATGTCCTATAGTCGTTATCTTAAAGATTATAATCAAGCTATTTCTTCTGAGATGTTATCTCAGTTGTGATAACATTTAACTACAGGCAGTTTCAAGAAGATTTAGTTAAAAAATTGGTTGAAGCTAAATTTGATAAACTTCTAACTAAACAAATTTTCAACAAAACAATAATAATTTAATTTAAAAATTCAAATTTCTATAACAAATCAGTGGGGTCACATGGAAGAATTTAAACATTGAAATGTAGTGTAAAGAATTGTCTCAAATTTTTAGGAGATGACGATTTGCGGATGTACCTTTCAGCTTTCCAAAAGATAGATAATAAGTTTATGGGAGATCGAATCGAAAGCTTTCCGGTAATAAATCCAGGCCATTGATACGTCACGTTGGTAGGATGCTGCATTTTTGCAGAGACATCTATCGATAAGCAGGTTCCCCCGACATCCTTCTACGCCTTTCTTTGATGCCGCGTTGTTCTTACATTTCTTGCCACACAGGTCCGATTGCTTGAAAAATCCTATCATTTAGGATAGCTGTGAATATCTTGTACAGTGTTTTCAGACAAGTGATTGGCCTGTAATTCTTTAGGTTAGCTAAGTTACCCATTTTCGGCAGGAGTACTATTCGCCCTTCTACCAACCATTCCGGAATTGGCTCTTCCAACTTCAAATATGAGGTGAAAATACGGGCCAGATGGTGTTGAGTTGAAGGAAATTTTTTCCACCAGGTGCTCTTGATACCATCTGGTTCTGGAGGGGAATAGTTCTTCATACCTCTCAATACATTTTTTACCTCCTCGGTAGTGATGGTTAGGCATTCTTCCTCAGGTGATAACGGATCCGGACGGTTGATGAATTCGTCTTTTGGTTTTATGATCAACTTTTGATTTTTTAACGGTTCGCAGCGGCCAAAGCTCTCGCTAAATTATGCACACAGCAATTGATAGTTCAGAGGTCGGATTCTTCGGAATATTTCCCACGAAACCATTCATCCATTTCAACCGGATCTTTAGGCTTGGGAGAAACCTGGATGTTGATGTTTCTCCGCGTCATAAAGCATTGTTCGTCCTCTATCGGATACCTGCCCACGGTTGGTCTTATTACCTCTTTTTCTCTGCTACCGGTTGGTTCTGGCTCGGGTAGAGTAGGCGCTCCCCTTACACAGCCCCTTTTTTTAGAGTACTTCGGCATGTTTTCCCAGACGTTGACGCGAAAAGTGCGATAGCTCTGGGTGTTTCTCGCACCATAGAGCATGCAGTCGTGCCACGTAATTCTCTCGCTCAGTGGTTACACTCGCATCGTAGCATTCTAGCAAGTAGTGATTTTGTCGCACCGTCCATCTAAAAGCCCAAAGATTCCACCGGTCCATTGCATTGACTCCATCTTCACTGGCTCCCCCAACTGTAGAGTGGTCGGCATTGTTTGCCGACCTATTGTAGATAGCCCTGCGCGTTCTATTGCTTTGAACCGCACCTACTACAAGCAGAAGTGTTCCTGCTTTTAAGTATACAGTGATAATTATAACAGATACAAAATATGAGCAATTTTATAAAGTAGCTTTTAAAATCATATTTATAAATCTTTTTTGTATAAAAACCTAACAGCTTGGTTGAAAATTAATGTTCTTTGCTTGAGGATTCAACTATTTTCTTTGATTAACTCTGTTCAGTAATCATAGTTTGTTGAAAATCCATATTTCCACTTGAGAATACATCTCTTCGGTTAAAAATTTAAATATTTGGTTTAAATTTGATCTTTATTATTTAAAAATTTAACTGAGCAGGTGAATGTTTAACTATATGTCAAAATTTTTTTTAAATGAAGTATTTGGTTACTATTGCTAAAGAAAATCGGTCTTTTTGCTTCAAGTTTTAACAATTTAGATGCAATTTCTTTATTCTGTTGCCGAAAAATCTTTAATTGTTAACACTGTGTCTCTCTGGGTTTAAAATTAATTTTTTGTGTGCAATTTTATTTTTATTTTTTGGATAAAATATTAACTATTACGCTTTTGCATTGTAAACACTTTAACCTCCTTGCCTCTGAAATTATTATTTTTTTTTATTCTTGTATATTAATAATTGGCACTATAACAGCGCAAGTATAAAATTTGTGGGTTCATATTAATTATTTATGAAATCCTAAAACAATATATCATTATTTTGTAAAAGATGAAGATTGTACTATTAATTTTAAAAGCGTACAGAATTGGTAAATCTCCACTGAATTTTTATCTTTAGCAAAGTGTTATTTGTTTGAAATTAACTTCGACAATTATTCGTTTTGTTTGCTTTATTATTCAGTATAACACAATATCTTATGTCGCAACTCTCATAAAGCACTTTGGTGTTGACTTTTATTAATGATTACCTCATTAAATTAAAAGTAGACAAAAGTTTAAGAATTTAAGAAAAAACTGCAGCTTTCTATCACAAATATAGAAGATAGTTATAAAAAACAATAATTTGTTTGAACAATTATGTTTGCTGAATTGCATTAATTATCATATCGCTCTAAATAATGAATGGGGCTAAAAGTTGAAAGTTTCAGAAAAAGCCGAAACTTTATAACTTTGTTCAAAGAGAATTATATAAAAAATAATAATAAATTGTTTAAAACATTATCTTTGTTGAAACAAATTATTCATTGTCTCAATTTAATTCGAAACTGGACAAAAGTCAGAAGTTTTCGAAAAAACTGTAACTTTTAGCATTATTCTAAAAGATAATATTATTATAAATAATAGTAAATAGTTTAAACAATTGTACTTATTGCATCTAATTGATCATTGTCTTAATCTAATTGATGAGTTGAAAGCAAGTAAAAAAATTAGGGAAAAACGACTTTTAATTTTTTATTTCAAGATAAAATTGTTGAAAAAAATAAAAAATTTCTACAAATATTCCATTACCCATAAAAAGTAGTATTTTATTCACTGAGAACAATTCGTATTTAAAAAATAGCAAAAAAATCATAAATAGTGCCAAAACATCGCAAAACCCAATTTTTCACTTATGGGGTTTTCTCGGGACACCATAAAAAGAACTTATCTGGGTAATATTTAAAAAAAAATATGTATTTGTATTCTTCAGCAAACTGTGAAGAGAAATATTGAGTTTCAATTCTATTTACCTAAAATTGACGACTCTGAATAAAATGTACATACGCGTCTTTTTTGCTTATAGGTTTAATTTATGAGGCTTTATGGGTCTTACCGAACCAGTATATACAACTTATTTTATAAAAGGAAGAAACTAGTGTATTTTTCCAAAATTTCAACAAATTTGGGAACGATATGTATGAAAATTCAACAAGAAAAACTGGATTGCGTTTATGTATTACTGCACTAAATTCCGGCAGAAAATTAATCATCACAGTTTCAAATTAATGTTTTTGGTGGAAAATGGAATTATTTGTTTTATAAATTGAACAATTTTCTAAACAAATTTTGTTTTAATTAGCAATTTTGTCAGCAATTCATTTTTGTTGAAAGCCAATTTTTTTTAATTGCTCTACTTGGATAGTACAACTAATTGTTTTAAAATCATTTTTTAGTTTAAAAATTCAGATGCTTTTTATTGAAAATTGATCGATCAAAAGATTTCACAGGATTCGTACAGTTCTTTAGGGAATCAATGAATATTCAGGGGACTTCTTGGAATTTTAGAGGTTTCAAGGAATCTAATCAGATTTAAGGGTTCTCGCGTATTTCAAAAGATATTATAAGATTTGAAAAGCTTCCAACGAATGTCCGCAAAACATTACGGAATGAAGGAAATTTCAAGAGACTTCTTGGGATTTTAGAAATTGTAAAGGGGCTAAAAAGATTAAGGGATTCTAACAGATTTATAGAGTACTCGAGAGAATAAATAAAATAAAACTTTATAGAACTTCCAGGGGTTTCAGACATTTCCAGGGATCAAACCATATTTAAGGGATATCTAGAGACTTCCACAGATTTCAGAAATTTTAAAGGACCTAAAAAGTTCAAGAAATTCGAAGGAATTTCTAGAGACCTAGAGTGAATCAATAAAACAAAACTTTAAATGAAACATTAGGAAATAAACGAAATTTAAAGAGAATTCTTGGGATTTAAGAAATTGTAAAGGACCTAACAGGATTAAGCGATATCGACGGATTTCTAGAGAACCCTAGAGAATAAATAAAACGAAATTTCGAGGGACTTCCCAAGGTGTCAAACATTTTAAGGGTTCTAACTATATTTAAGGAAAAACTGGCCTATTTAAAAAGAAATTGTATGATTTCACGGGTCTTTTGGTCTTATGATCAACCCGTGGTTTTGTTTTACGGTTCGCATCAACTTCAGCTCTCGCTGCATTAAACACACAACAATTGATAGTCCAGATTTCGAATTCTTCGGAAAGTTGTCAACGTAGCTCTTCATCCATTTCAGCCAGATCTTTAGGCTTGAGAGAAACCTGGGCGTTGATGTTTCTCCGGGTCATCAAGCATTGCCTGTCCTCTATCGGATGCCTGCCCACGGTTGGTCTTGTCTCCTCTCTTTTTCTGCTAATAGCTTGTTTCGGCTCCGGTAGAGGCATGGTTTCGCAGAGGTTGACGCGAAAAGTGCAATTTTTTCAAGTCTACAAGCACGTCCGACAGGAGAATGAAGCCTTATAGGTGGTGCTATGGAAATGATAGGATGATTTGAAGGAGGAAATCTGGAACTGATGCAAAGCAGAAGCTCGACAGTAGAAAGGTACCTCACAGGTGAATACTTTCTTTCAGAAGAATAAGATGGTCCGCCACGAGAATTGCTAGTAATTCGGTTGCCTATAGGAAAAATATCACTGCTATTGTAAATTATTTTGGGTGCTTAAACTTAAACTACTTTTAGTTTCAGTTTGACAGCATTCTGTTATGCTCTATTTTTTATTCAAATAGTTTGTATAGATACTTGCTGCTAGCGGTAAGGAGAAATCTAGGGAATACCGTAAGAGGGATTGAGTAAGAAAATTACTGTAGTTGAGGTGGATCTTGCGAGATCAATATGGGGGGGGGGGGGGAGTGAATTTTCATAATAGGTTTTTATCTGATATAGGATTTTATGTGGTAAGATAAACAGACAGGTTTGTGTATTTCAGAGAAGGAGGAGAGAGGGATCGTCATTCTGCTCTCTGACCATGTGCAGCTTCTTTTTTTGAATAAGATTTCTTTGTGTTTTGCAAGGAAAAGGTCCAACCTAATGATTCTTTTGATTTCGTCGGTCCGACTGGTATAGAGAGCCACATGGATCCAGAGAAATTTCGGAGTTTTAATCAGTACAGGATGGAAAGAAACAGAGCGAGGGAGATGGATGTTCGGAAGAGAAAACCATAGGAGGAAGTGAGAGATGATCAGTCCTTATTAGTAGAAGAATATTGAATGATTCTGGCATCTAGTGTTATTTCCAGGATTCTCACGGTTATCACCCTGTCCTCTCTGATAGCGGAGCAAGCGGCGAATATTATTGCAAGAGTGTGCAGAAAATACGAAAAGGCGGCACCGATTCAAAGGAAAAGGGATTCCCAGTTGGAAAGGAAACAGAGATAATCTCTAAAATATCGTCCTGATTGGTAGATGCACGCACTAGAGTCTGTCTAAAAGTCTAGCATTACTCTAGTGAATTTGTCGGAACTTGTTTTTCGAGGATCCTTTTAACTTTTGTTTAACCTGGAATTTGGTGGCCCCGAATTAGAATTAATGTCAGCAAATGTTCGAGTGTTAGTTCATTTGTTCTGCGTTTCAGAAAGTACGCACAAGCCTCTAGAATGGATTTTTAAAAAATCAATAGGTTTATTATAAGTTTAAAAAGGAAACTTCTGAATATCAGGAAGTACTCATGCTAAGATAATAAATGTAAATCTAAACTTTTTTTGTTATTGAAGTTGTACAACAATTTATGAATCTCAAGTTTAATGTTTTTCCGATATGGTAAAGACACAAATTTTTTCAAAGATTGAAGCCTTAAGGACCATAACACATTAAATTTTGTTGCAATTACCTTTACACGTCAAACTTGAATCTGACTTTGGACCACACACAATATTTAATATTGCTTTAGCAGTTTTTTAAATTAATGTTGCATAGAATTATTTTCTGAAGGGTTTACATGCTCTACTCTATAATACATCATGATTGGACGCTGAACTCCTACAGGAATTTCACTGATTTCTTCTTGGGTCAATAGAGCAACCCAGCCGCTTAGCATGTTTATTCTTACACGTTTTTTGGTTTTGCCATAATTTACGTATATTCCAGCCAGAACATTATAACTCTCCAATACAGCAAAGATGTCACCATCGGATTTCGACAACACAATTTTTTCTTCGCTTGGCATAGCATCGTACTTATTTCTGCCTGTTTTCATTTTAATAAATATATTAGAAGTAAAAGAGTATCTTCGGAGTTCGAATTCCTGGCGGTGATTTTTAAATGAAATAAGCCGAATAATACTAAGCTTATCAAGTCCACAGCCATATCCGTCCGGAGAAGGAAGCCTAACGGGCTGAGCTATGGACCAGGCAGTAGGATTATCTCTTGTAGGTGAAGATCTATACCTGGTACGCAGAGAAGTGTCTGTAGCAGGAGGAAATCTTTCAGATGAAATATTTCTCCTAGAAGAAGAAGAAGCAGGTTCGCCATGAGAAATACCTGGAACATAATCGTCATTAGGCAAAAGACCGGACTGTAAACTTAAATCTTCAACAAGAAAGAGAAGATTGAATTTCTTTTGAGTATGCAAATGTGGTCCGTTTTACTACAATATTTCCAATTCCCAGAAAAACAAAAAATTATACTGTGTCTACAATCAGCTTTACTTATTATTAACACTAAAAGCACTTCTTTTAAATTTCATATATTGTTTATATATTGTTTAAGATCTTACGATATTCATAAATCTGTGGAATTAAGTATGGATGCGAAGGTTCGTTAGCATATCAGTAGAAAGACCGATTTTTTTTAGAGAACGATAATTATTCTTCAAAACAGGTTTTCAAAAAACCAGAGAGTTTTAAATAAGTTTAAAATAGAATTTATGAAGCCAATGTTTAATATTTGCTCAGGTTAAATTATCGCGAGGAATACAATGGCTATTTAAAGCATGCTTAAACCTGTTTTTAAAAAACGAGATACATTATATTAGTATATTTACCAATAGAACTAAGGAAAATTGCCTTAGTAAAGACCAGAGTATAAACGATCCTCATTTTTTCAAAACAGAGAAAACGAATTAGTTCTGTAATTCGATATCTTATAGATTAGGCATCTTCTACTGATATAAATTATATACAAGATAAAATACACGTACACAAGTGCTTAATCTAAATAGTTTGTTTTATATTTCATTGTGTAGGTTTACGTAATCAGTGAAGAACAGAAGCGCCCATCTTGGACATTCTTTCAAAGGAAAAATATCTTTTATTACAAAACAATGTTTGTCTTAGGTCACCAGTGAAACAAAATAATATAAATATACAAATCATTAAAATTATAATACTTGTGACTAAATTGATAAAGAAATAATAATAGACTTGGAAAGATTAAAGTCATTTAAACTGTTTTTCATATAGATTCCTGAAAACACTTCTATTCTGATATTATAAGAAATAGATTAATAGATAGGCTTTCTAAATCTTTATGAACTCCCAAGTCCCTTCTTTATTTCCCTAGCCACGCGTAGTACCTACATAGCCGAAAAACGCGGCATCTCACTCATCTCAGAGCTCTCGACAGCCTTGCACAATGGAAAATTGTGTGCAGCGACTCACCTTACTCGGTCTGCAGACAAGAGAAGGAAAAACTACAAAGACACTCTTTAAACTAGGAGTGCATCGGGTTATCCTAAAGCATTCCTAAATTTAAAGCAGCTAGACAGGCTGAGGCAAGAAATCTATAAAGAAATTAATGCTTAGGCCCCATTAAGGAACTAAACCTGGAAATCCAGGGGAGTGAACATCTTCAAAGGTACCGCAAAATGACTGTACTGTTTTTTGGTACCCCGGGATCCTGACGGTCGTTCTGAGGCTTCTGACCTTTCATAAGTTTAATGTACATATTCACGTTCGAAGGGTATAGTCAAATAGACAGGGAAGTACACTAAAGGGGACCGGCTAGATTTTAACTTTAGGTCTCCCCTAACCGTCGGTTGGGCCTTCTGAGGCTTTAGATCACCGAAACTATCTAGGGGTGCGTATAGTCTTACGCGCGATAATAAAAGGTTCTAAAATGGGCCTAGAAGCGCACGACGATGTCCATAATTAGCATATCAATGGCGATTTTTGTTCCTAAGCTCTGCTCCATAGACCTTACCGTTATTGATGTAAGACTCAGTGACAGAGTCAGAAAAATACCAGAGGTTTATGTCTATGCTTATTTCTCGGGTGACACCGAGGGGCCCCACCTGCTAGATAGGAGTTCAAACATCAGCGGAGAGGAAGATTTATTCAAATACGTGGTGGATTGTAGTGGAAGGCCTCCTTCGTAGACTTAAGAAGGAAGAGTATTACATTTAGTTATAGGAATATGACTGTTTAATACTAATCACGGTGGCTCATCTGGAAACGTTTCTGGGTATTAAACGGTTCTCGGTGGGTTTCGTTTTTACTAAAGTTTTCAGTATATACCTCTCAGATGCCACACAGCAAATTATGTCCGACTTGTAAAGTGACCCTCACCCAGTCAGACATTCGGCAGCATCCATAGCAGTACGAAAAAAGAAAATACGACTTGACTAGGTTCGTCCAAGTGATTTCTCTAATATTATCAGCTAGATGCGCAAATTTGAAGCCCCGCTATATGGGGCCTATACCTGGGTACGTAACCAGACTCTTCTAAGGGGATCTACAGTTAAAGGTGGGTTTCGAACCACCGAAGCGCCTGTGACTTTAACTGTAGTCACGACTCAAAATGGTATACGAGCAGTTTTTCAACCAGAAAATTTATTCTTCACACATCAAAGCAAAGCTCTCATAGAAGCTCAACATACTACGTAAGAAGACAGGTGTTTTAGAAACTGATGATAATCCTCTAAAGTCGGTATAAAAAACCAATGAGTTTAAAATTAATTTAAACAAATCTGAGAATTAGAAACTGCAAATGCTATGATCATTTATTCACATCGGAATTATTACACTTAAAAAATAGTTATGTGGGGTATCCTTAAAAGTATTTTCAAAACTATTCATAGATTATCTCAACCAATAGAATTCAGAAATTATTAACAAGAAAAGGACCACAGTATAAACTATCTTTATCATTTACAAACATAGAAAAAAAATATTTTTTGCAATAATAACAATTTTTATGAACATACTGTACTTTATATCATATCGCCATTATAACTGTAGATTACTTGTACAAAACAATCCAATTTTAAACAGCTGCGATCTGTCTTTGGATGACAAACAATGTTTAAAATTATTTTATCACCTTTTTTATCAATGGTGTTGGCGATTACGTCCTAAAAGGTGTACATAATCTACTCTGTAATGCATTATGATTGTGCGCTGGGCACCTACTGGAATTTCAACGATTTCTTCTGTGGTCAATAAGGTAAGCATGCCGCTTCGCATGTTTATTTTTGTCCGTTTTTTAGTGTTACCACGAGCTAAATATATTCCAGCAAGAACATTGTGACTCCCCAATTAGCAAAGATATCACAATCGTAATTTGATAACACAATTTGTTCTAGGGTTGGCGCAGGCGTACACTTATTGATACCCGTTCTTATTGTAATAAACTTATTATAAGGAAAAGTATATCTGTGAAGTTCGAATATCTGGCGGCGATTTCTATAGGAAATGAGTCGAATAAGCCTAAGCTTTTCTAGGCCACAACCACCCCCGTCAGGAGAAGGAAGGCTAGTAGTTGGTGCTAACAACCTGACTGGAGGATTATCTCTCGTAGAATGAGATCTGGTCCTGCGACGAAGAACAGGCTCGGCCATAGGACGTAACCTTTCAGGTTGTGGAGAATCATCAATAGAGATGTCATTAGGAAGAAGATCGGATTGTGAACTTCGCTCTGCAACAAGAATGAGAGGATTCAATTTTTTCAGATATGCTGGTACCACCAGTTAAAAATTGATCCAATTGTCTCTATTTCCATTAGGGCAGGACACTCTCCACTTAAGGTACTGTTCAAATTATTGATGGTTATTCATATAGGTACATTTATGATTGGTTTGGCAAATAAGTCTGTTCGGGTTTTTTGGTCAATTGGTAATTCGTAAAAAGTCAAAAGCCACTAGGAACACCAGTACTAGGGTCGCCACCAGGAAGAAGATCAAACTATGAACTTAACTCTTCAAACAGAAAGAGAGAGTTTATATTTTAAGGGTATGTTGGTATTTGCACGAGGTAAAAATCGAGCCACTTTTTGTTATTACAATCAGGGTAATTTTCTAATTTTCACCGTTACTACTGCACTAGTATGTTATATTCAGTATCCAATAAACTGAAGGCAATTTTAGGTTTTAGTTGATACCTGATTACAGTGATAGATGGTTGGAAATAAAAGAAAAAAAAAGAAGTCGTTTCGGATTTCAATTGCCTGCAAAACTACAAACCCTGCCGACGTTTTGTGGATATTGCAGTTCACTTATTCAGGGCTAATCTGAAACTGAGGTATCAGGTTATGCTGTTCTTATGAAAGCCAAATCGTATTGGTGTTATATCCATTGTCCCCATTGATATTATTAGGCTGTTTTAAGATCTCGATTTCTTCTCTATGTTTTCTTGGATAAATATTATGTGTTTTTGCGATGACGTTTGTTCTTTCAACTAAAATGTTATGTCTTGCTTCGATATGATGTTCAGCTAGTGCTGATTTGGTGAAATGTTTAAGCCTGAATTTACTCTCATGCTCCTTTATACGTTGTTAACTTACCGCTATCCCGGTTTCTCCAGTATAGACTTTGCCAAAAGAAGCAGGAATTCTATATAGAGGAGAGTATCCAAGCATGAGATGCCAACTCTGTTTGGTGTGATTTCAGAAATTTTATGGACTGAATTTAAAAGCAATATAGGTCATTTAAAGGGAATTTAATTTACCATATGGTGCTTAGATAAAAACCCCGTTTGTCACACGTTTCCCCTGCGCAGCCAATTCCTAATATATATAAAAGTGTAACCTTAACAAACTTTTTTCTACTGTCTTTTATCCAATTATCCGTGAAAAATAGAAAAAATATATCAAAATGGACTGAAATAAGATAACAACCAAAGGTATATCATATTATGAGAACCACGTTGTGCATCTACACACTTACTATGCCTGAGCTTTACAATGAAAAACTTGAACACTATCGATATTCTCCTACTTAGTTATTCAATCCCTATCCCTCAAAGCAGACTTTATTGCTAAATACATATTGAATGCATAATAAATAGGGTTTAAGGACTTTTCTTCTAAGAACTCGACCACCACCGATATCACAAAAAGTTCGCTCATAACCTTTAGAAGCACAATGAATGACAAAAATGAATGACAAAAATGAAAGCACAATGACTTCACCACGAAATTAGTTTTCCTTCAACGGCTGCAACTTAGCAATTAAACCAACAGAGAGGGCCTTTTAGTTCAGCTGAAATCTTGCTATCCCATATTACGAGAATATCTCATATTCTAATCTATTAATGAAATCGAAAAACTTATTTAGCTCATCTAGTCCATGTCGCCAGATGACAAAAGTGTCGTCAACCTGACTGAACCTAAAATTCCTGTTTAGGCTTGGATTTTTTGGAAATTTTGGTTTCTATAAGTACCATCAAGAAGCTTTCTATGCCAGGTGAGATTGGGGATCCCATTGTTGCTCGAGAGGTATGTCCACTCAGGCCGATCGTCAGCGCAATAAAATCGTCAACTTACAGACTAGCACGCTTCCTCGCTAATAAACTGAATCCTTGCACAGGAAACTGTATCTCTCACGTTTAAATTTCTTTTGACTTTATCAAAAAGATATAATAGATTCACATTTAACCTAAGACATCATGGTGAGTTTCGACGTAACATCTATATTTATGAAAGTATCAATCTCTGATACAATTGATATTATTAAATCTCAAACTTCCCCGCTGAGATAATTTTGATACATTTGTTACCTTTGATACAGCACTGTCTTAATAATACTTACTTCTCTTTCAACAACCAATTCTATGAACAAACCTCAGTAGCAAACTTCATTATGGTACATCGAGAAACCAAAATCAACAATCAATCCAAGCTTAAACCGGAATTTTGGTTCTGTTTCGTTGACGACACTTTTGTCATCTGGCCACATGGACCAGATGAACTAAATAGGTTTTTCGATTTCATCAATCGATCACACCATAAACTCCACTTCACCATGGAAATTTAAGAAAACGGAAACTTGGGGTGGGTAAAGCTGGAAGTACCACTTTGCCCAAAGAAGGTTAGACTTACACCATAATTGAGGGCTCATTTAAGGCTCATTTAATACTCAATAGCCAAATTTTGGGTTCTGCATTTTTTCAAAAAGGTGCATGATACTGCCAGCTATACGTAATGCTAGAAGTACCATGGAAGAAATATGTTATATTAAATTTTTTCTTTTACAGGAATTAAGGGTACAATGACAGCCCTTGCATCACCTACTTTGAAATTTCTCAAAAACAAACCCTATCATAAAAAACTACCCTAAAAAATTAATATACATTGATCGTAAAATTGAGTACACCAGAATTAAAGACTCATTTTTGGCTCCCCAACGCCTTTAAAATGATTTTTCCAAAACCAACCCTTGACATTAAAAAACTACCCCTTTCCTAAAAGTGCTGACAAAGTGCACTAACTATACAGTAATCATAAAACTGACTACATTAGAATTGAAGGCTTGTTGATGGTTCTTGCATAACCCACGGTGCAATAAAAAACTACCCTCAAAATTGTATATGCACTAATCTTAAAATTGAATACACCAGAATTGAAAGCTCATTTTAGGCTCTCCAATGCCCCGTAAATCAATTTTCCAAAATGATCCCTTGACATAAAAGAGCTACCTCTTAATTACAAGTGATAATAAAGTACACTAAATATGCACTAATTATGAAACTGAGTACATTAGAATGGAAGGCTCATTGAAGGCTCTTGCTTGTCCCACGGCGTAATTTTTCAAAAACAACCCCTATCATTAAAAAACTAGCCTGCTAATTAAATATGCACTAATCTTAAAAGTGAGTACACCAGAATTCAAGGCTCATTTTAGGCATCAGAAAAAATTATGCCTTTTTTGTGGCACTTTAATGATAGAAGTTGTTTTTGAAAAATTGTATCGGTGGTCATTCAGAAGCCTTAAATTAGCCCTTAATTCTGATGTTCTCTCTTTTATGACTAGAGTATAATTAATTAACTTTATCAAATTTATGTAAGGCGTAGTTGTTTAATGCTACGGGATGGTTTTCGAAATATGATTTTGGAAGTGAGGCACAGCCGAAAATGTGGCTTAAATTTTGATGTACTTAGTTTTATGTTCAGTGAATATGCAGTTCACTTTATCAGCACTTTTGTGTAAGGGGTGGTTTTTTATTTCGGGGGCTTGGGAAAGCCAAAAATGAGCCTTGAAGTTTGATGTACTCAATTTTAAGGGTAGTGCATATTTATTTTTTAGAGTAGTTTTTTATGGTAGGGGTTGTTTTTTAAAACTTGCACCGTGGTTCATGGAAGAGGTTTCAATAAGCCCTAAATTTCTGTCAAAGGAAAAAACTTAATATAAATAATATTTCTACCATGGTACTGCTAGCTTTACTTTAAGCTAATAGTACCATGCATTTTTTTGAAAAAATGCAGAGCCCAAAATTTGATTCTTGCATATGGAATGAGCCTTAAATGAGCCTTAAATGAACCCCCAATTATGGAACAGGTATAACGTTCTTTGGGCAAAGTGGTACTTCTAGCTTTGCATTAGGACATAAAGTTTACAGAAAACCCTCCCATGCAAACAGATATCCACATGCCTCCTCTCACCACCACCCATCTCAAAAACAATCGGTCATCAACTCCCTTGTATAAGGAAATGTCTCCATAACTGATTCAGATAACTTCCAATAAGAATTACAAAACGTTAAACAAATCCTAATACAGAACAATTACACAATGAAACAAAGTAAAGCAATGAGAAAACAAAAAAATAACAATTAAATACAACCTACCAAAGAAAGAGATAGAAAAACGACCACAGTCTTACCCTACATCCAAAGTGCCAGAGAACAAGTAGAAAGAATTTTCAACGAACACGTCATCCAAACCATATTTAAACCACCTGCGAAAATAGCGCAACTTCTAAACAACCCCAAAGACAAAAAGGCAACTCTCATTGATCTAGGAGTATATAAAATCCCTTTTTCTTTTGGCAAATTATATATTGAAGAAAGCAGGAGAGCGGTGAGCCAAAGTTTAAATGAACATGAGTGTAAAGTCAGGCTAAAACATTGCACGCAATCAGCATTACCTAAACATCACATCGAAAAAGGACATAATGATTTTTTTGACAAAACAAACCTGATCGCAAAAACACACAATATTCTTCCAAGAAGATATAGAAAAGCAATCGAAATTTAAAAAAAAATACTTGATTGGCCAATCAGGTGCAACCAGTCTCCATGGTGGGGAGCTCTGGCCAATCACAGGCATCGTAGAGAGTATACATAAGAACAACATAACCTGATGCCTCAGTTTCAGGTTAGGCCTGAAGAAGTAAACATCAATGCTCACGAAACGTCAACAACATTTATATTTTTGTAAACGATTGAAACGCGAAGTATCTCTTTTATCAAAATTTTTAATGTTTAGAATAAAAATGTGCCGTTTTATGTCTAGGGAGAAAGAATTCTTTCAGAATATTAGGATTTTTTTAACGTTTTGTCACTCTGTTTTGTAAGTTATCTTTATCTGTTAAGGTGACAGGTCTGAATCCAAGGGAGTTCATGACCGATTGTTTTTGAGATGGGTGGTGGTGGGAGGATGCGTGTAGGTATTTTTTGTATGAGGCGGTTTCCTATAAACATCACGTTATTATGTCTTATCAGATATTTTATGAACTAGTACGTCCAAGAAGTTCAATTATACGTTTTGTTTAATTTGCACGCTTAACTGGATATTAGGTTGTAATCAATTGATGAAATCGAACAACTTCCGTAATTTATCTAGGCCATGTTTCCAGATGAAAAAATGGTCGTCAACATAGCGGTACAAAAATTACGGTTTAATTTTAGATTTTTTGATGATTTTAGTCTCTAGATGTTCTACCAACGTTATGAAATAAGATGGAAAAATTGCAAAGGATTTCCGAATGTCGACTGTATCAGAGATTGGTATTTTTATAATGAGAGATACTGCGTCGAAATACAGTAGGATTCTAAGGTTTTAAGTGTGAATATTTTGTACCATTTAAAAAATTCAAAAGATTTCTGCAAGGGATTTTTAGAGTTTCCTGTTAAAGGATTCAGTTCTTTCTGAGGACGTGTGATAGGTTGGTGAGTTGATTGCGCTGAGATCCAATATGCTAACGCAGTAAAAGTTTTTCATAAGTTGAAAGCAATTCTAATTAAAGATGTGGTTTTCAGATACTATGATATTAATAAGTCTAAAACTTTAAGCGCTGAAGGAATCATTAGTTTTTGCCTCTGTATGTGAAAAGTTTCGTGTGTATATCCAAAGAAAGAAGTTTTTTGCAGAAAGTGATCATTAGCCTCCTACATCGGGTTTCAACGAATCAATAATATTCAAATAATCTTAGAACAGAAACTTCTGAGGGCAAAAAAATGCAAATGTTTAGAAAATATATCTAGATTCAAACTCTTTTTTCATTTTCAGATTGGGAAACAATTCTGGGGCGCAATTATCGTGTGGGACAAATTCTTACTAACGGAAAGTTGAAAGATATTTTGATAATACTAGATACAGTATTATATTTACCAATAAAATTAAGGATGATTAATAAGTTACAGACAAAAGTATAAACTTTATTCATTTTTTGGATCAGAAAAATAAAATTTTGAATTTACTAATAACAAATTTGGATAGTGTGCTATATAAGACATCCTATAGTCCTTATATTAGAGATTACCATCATGATTTTGCCAAAATATTTACATTTTATTAACATCAGTGTGAGGGAAAAATTCAGTTACGAAATTTGTTTAATTTTATATCACTGGCATCAATATTATGAAGATTTTTAACGTAGGTAGACTAGGTGACGAAAGCATTTTATCATATACTATAGTTTAATGTAATACAAAGTTGAAATATATGATAAGGTTATTATTTTTTTGGCAATTAATTAAATTCGTTACTATTCGTTACTATTCGTAGTAAAAGTCATCGCTAAAAATATGAAACTTCTGTCCCTGAGTTCAAATTTTATAAAATTGGTGACCTGAGACAAAAATTTATTTATTGCTGACTTCTGAATTATTCAAATTATTTATTAAATATTATTTTTAGATTTAAACATTTAAACTCAAAATATGAATTGTAGCAAGGATGAAATAACAAGTTTTGTTCAAAATATCACCAGAAGAATGGATTTTCAAGGACCCTAGCTATATCTAATTTTAAAAAATCTGAATCCAAGAGACAATAAAAATTTGATAAGCATATACAAAGTTACCATTTTTATACTTTAAAAAAAATATTTCTCTACTGCAGGGCATGCTACCTCAAATTCCATAAAACAAAAATCAAAGTCTTTAATTTCCTCGTAAAACTAAAATCAAATAATTTTTTATCTTATATAGATTAGGAGGTGTAGCTAACAAAAGCTATATTTTAAGTTTAAATTTTTGAAAAAATAGTCTTGAAAGTTCGTTGAAAAATTCATAACAAATGTACATCAAATTGTCTAGAAATCTAAAAAGCTTGAGTAATTCCTGAAGTATATCCATAAAAATAAGTCCCCTTCCAAAAGTTGACACCAATGATAATGAACTATTAAAGATTTAGAGATTTTTATCTTTTTTTATAAATTTTCTTTATTACATGAACGAAAATTATTATTCAAAAAATTCACATTGTATCACATTGTATAAATGTTATTTACATTTGATTATTGTCATCTGTACAAGAAGAAGTTAAATCAATAAATGTGAAAGTTACCTTGGTAATCGAAGCTACTAAGTTCTTAAAAAACTTGGATAAAACATTTTTAAAGAAACTCTAGATTCATGAACAGAAATGTATTATACTAGAAAAAAAAAATCCTTTTGGAAAATAAAGTGAGCATTTTAGAAAAAATTTGGGTTTATAGAAAGTAAAGAGAGAGCCAGGAACATCGTGCTCTATAACGAGAAGGATGATCCGACTGACAACAACCGTCTCTTTGATTCAGTTAATACTATTTTTGAGAAAGCTAATATTGACATACTAAATGATTATATTGAAAAGGTTGTTATGATTGGAAAAAATCAGGTTTCCAGACCAATTTTAATCACGTTTACCCGCTCAAAATTCAAACAAAAATTTTTTCAAACTGCAAAAAACTTGCGGTCTCTAAAGATGTTCTTATCGAATCATCTCACTCGCGAACGAAAAGAGACACATTAGAAACTAAGAGAATATCAACTTAAATTGGAGCGGTTTGGAAATTCGTCTCTTATCAAGGGAAATTGCCTTCTGTTGCATAACGGTTATTATGATTTATCATCAATAGAAAAGTTACGTGCAACAAATAGTGCCTATGTATATCAATCTGATGGTGGTGAGTCAATGGCTTCGACAAGCTCTACAGCTAGCAGGAAAAGGGGACGTCCCTCTAAAATTATATTACCTAATGTTGATAACAATAGGAAACCTAAACACAATCAAAAGTATAAAACAATTAAGAATTTTTTCCAAGGAGTCCCGAAAGAAAGAGAGATCGAGATGTTTCCAAAAGCATGAGCGATGCTCTATCAAAAGCATGGACAGGAGTTGTTTTCTGGAATGCCAGAGGTTTCAAGAATTTGAATAACATCTATAACCATACTACCACTGAGGATATTATACGTGTAAGTGAGACGTGGCTTATTTCGCCCCCCTCTCCCCAAATTATTTATCCTCATCGAAACTCGGACTGTCAAGTGATGCAAAGTGTGGCTAGGAAGGAATGAACAATGGGAAGAGCAAAGGGTGGTCTGTTTATCATTACAAACACGGGTAATTTCAAAACAGAAGCGATATATGTGGCTGATGAATATATTTTTCTCAAGATTCAAAATAATTCTTCTTTTAGTTTGGATGGAAGCTTCTAATGTGTCCCCTAAGGGTTTAGATATTTCTTGTATCTTCTTCCCTATCCTTTATACACCTCCCACACACTTACTTGGTGGTGGGAGGGGGACCTACAGTTTAAGGTGAGTTCCGAACCACCAAGAGCAACAGCCTTAAGTGCTTAGAGAACCTTTTTCTCTAGAGCTACGGATCCAAGTCTCTCCGGGGATGAACAACTCATTTGCTAGGCTAGTGTTCACCGCATGGGCTACCGAGGCTCTTCCAGAGTGCGAGACGGGAATCGAACCCGCAAGCCGACAGAGTGGCTCAAAAGCCTATACTATACTATACTCGAATGCAGGCTCTAATATTGTAAACTTTTTAAATAATATAAATGAAGTGATTTATGATATTGCCTTAAAATATCCAAATTGACCTGTAATAATAGGAGGGAATTTTAATTGTAAAGTTGGAGATTTAAATTAGTTAGGAGAAGAAACTTTAAATAATAAAATGAGCAAATTTAGTGTTAGATCGAGTCTGGACCATGAACAAGATAAAAGAGCTTCTTTTTTAGAGACAAAGGCTCATCGATTATTGATTTAGCTTGGATTCATGTCTTGTCTGCTCAAATAACTGATAATTTCGAAGTTTTAAAATTCCCGACAGGGTCTGATCATTTCCCCATAGCGATAAATCTCCTAGCTAAATCGGGATCTCCTAGCTAAACAGTATCCCTTTTGTTTCTGATAATCAAAACGTAACGATAGACGATCATGCAAATAATCTAATTAAAACTATCAGAGATACAGCTAATCAGTGAGGAATGATTGTAACTCCTAGTAAACAGATCGTTTTTTCAAAGCCATGGTTTGATGAGGATTGTAAAAGCAGCAAAAGAAAGTTAAAGCAAATATCTAAATATTGGGAATAGCAAAAATTCATACCAGATACTTAATTAATTTATGCAGAATATAAAAAAGAATATAATAAGTTACGGTTATTAAAAAAGGAGGCGTTTGTTAGACTGTCTTGCGATGGTTAAGAATTCTAAGGAATTTTGAAAGGCAGTTAATAGTTTTGAACTCAAATTATCAATTAAAGATTTTATAGATCTAGATACGTGGGAAATATACCTTCGATCTATGTATCCTGCGAGCGATCCTAATACCTACATATTATCGATTAATGATTCACGAAACCCCTATCTTGACTCGCATATTACTTTGGATAAAACTATTTCTAGTTCAAAGAATTGTAAGTGTGATAAGGCTGCTGGGCCGGTTGACATTGGTTACATCCTTCCAACTACCGTCCCATTGCATTAGTTAATTGTATCACCAAATTCTTATCACAAATCCTTAGTCCTACGATGTTCAACTTGCTAAGTGCGGATTTGGAAAAACCTTCTCTTGCTGAAGGTATCAGAGGTGTATCGTTGCATCACTTAATTGAAATTTTTCTTCTTACATACGCGGACGACTTGGCTATCCTTGCTTACCCCCTTGTGGGAATGAGAAGCATTCTTGAAGGATTATTTTAATATTGTAAGATAAATTATTTGGAAGCCAATCTAGATAAGACGAACATTGTAATCTTCGGGAAAGGAGGATATGGTTATAATAAAAAACATCCACCTTTCTTGTACAATTGATCCAAAGTGGAAATTGTTAAGAATTATATTTATCTAGGCACACCCTTTGATCAATCTGCTGCAAGTAAATCTAATACAGCTCTAAGCTCTACGATTTCCCTGATTCATAATTTGAAACTTGATTCCTGGAATCCTATTGTTTGACATTTCCAAAGTCTTGTAACTAGCGTCTTAAAGTACGGTGGTCAAATATGGAGTCTACGATATTTTGAGACAATTGAAAAAATTCAGACAACATTTTTTAACCGAATCCTTAATGCACCAAAAAGTACTGGAGGATATGCAATTAGAATAGAAGTGGGTACCTCTCAACTGGCGCATTAAGTTGAAAAATGAGTATTTGTTTGAGCCCAGGGAATTTTCCAAAAAAGTGATAATAAGATTTTGTTTTGTGTAAAAAACTATAAATTTTGTCGACGCTTCGTGAACATTGCAGTTCACTTCTTTAGGGCTAACCTGAAATTGACGTATCAGGTTATGTTGTTCTTATGTATACTCTCTACATTGCCTGTAATTGGCCAGAGCGCCCCACGATGGAGACCAATCAAGGTTTTTTTTAAAATACTGGAGAGCGGAAATCCAAATCGAAATCGTATTATAACCGTTGTCCCTGTTGATGTTATTAGGGTGTTTTAAGATTTCGATTGCTTCTCTGTTTTCTTGGAAAAAATATTGCATGTTTTTGCGATTGCGGGTGTTTTGCTAAATTAAATGTTATGTCCCGTTTCTTTATGAAAATGCTATTAATTTAACGAACTTAACCTGTTTGTTTTGGGTCCCCTTAGAAATGTATTAAAGGATGACTCAATTGGACAAATCCTTCAAAAGTTAACTTCACTACAACATTAAGGAAACTATACAAACAGATATACAGGCAGACTGAAACAAAAAAACTTCATGATTTGCGGACTCTGTGAGTGCCAAAACGTTAAGATCCGATAAAAACCAGAGATGCAAAATTTGGATGATTACATTACACTCTCATAAATGAGAATGTAAAAATTAAAACTTTCTAAAAAATTGGGTTAGAACAATCTAAGCACGTCTGCGTCAATTACATCTGGATCAATCTCAGACGGTATTGAACTATAAAATACAAATTTTTTTAAGAGCCTCGGTGGCTCAGTGGTTAGACGCTCGGACTTCACCTCAGAGGTCCGGGGTTTCGATCCCTGAGCCGGTACC
>JAAAKG020009548.1:0-46257 GCA_010014905.2 Druon quercuslanigerum
ATTCTTCAGCATGAGCTTTGAACGCTGTCTTCATGTTATAAATTTCAATTGAAACTCCAATTTCCTAAATCCAGTTTGACTTGCCAATCCCCCAAAATGTATAAATTCTAGGAAATTCCGGAATGATTTAGGCAAGAAAATTGTGGTCTCATCAGCTTGTTTTAAAACTCCCAACAGACAGAAACAAGTGCATTTGAAATATCAATTGTAATCCTCTGTTATTAAACTTGTATATTTTTTACAGTTTATTTTTCATTTTCCATTTGAAAGCATCTGTTAATTATTGTACGATTAAATTAAAGAACATAAAGTTGGATGAAATATGTTTCAGAATCATAATTCCTTATAGGTCAAAATTAAAGGCTCATCTAGAGCTACTTTAATGTCAGGATGACAAATTTATTAGATTTTTTAAAAGTGGCTTATTCTGTTATGTTTACGAAAAATTAGCAGAACTACAGAAGAATCGGCCAAGATGCTGCCTGATATCTGTTACCAAAATTGAAGGGTTATTCCAGACTTATTTATAGAAAGGGTTTTGGATGTTTTTGGTCCATGCGGATTTGCTGCCCGTTGGCACCCTTGGTTAAGGTTTTTCACATTAATATAAACATGTAAACTAGAATTAAAAATTAAAAATTGAACTTTTTGGATTGTAGAAATCTAGAAAAATTAAATTGTAATGAAGTGGCCTGTATAGTTGAGGGATTTTAGTTTCCTGAAAACTTTACTGAATCGAACATAACTTGTTAGTAGTTCCTTTGTATACAGTTAGACGCAAGTAAAGACATTTCTCATTTTTTTTGTAAATATATTTACAAAGACACACTAAATTTGAAAGTATCAATTTGATCTTCTACATAATGATGCAAGAATGTAACAGTATTTTGTTTCTTTATACTTATTTATAGATATTTCCATATAATTTGAATAACGTTGTAGCAAAAACGATACCTTCAGATTTTCTGTAAGTAGATTACACAATATTTCATTAAAAAGAATTGTTTTTTAGCTGGTATTTATGTATATTTAAAATCGAAATGAAATTGACGATCAAATTAAAAATCTTTAAAAAATCGACTGTACCATTTAGTCTTGATTTTAATCTATCTTGATCTTTAATTTCTGATACAAATTTAAATTTCTAAGATTTGAAATGGAAAAATACACATTTATCAGCATTTTCTTTATAAAAAAGCGATTTTTCATTATTTTTATTTGTTAAGGATATCGCAAAAAAACCATTGCACAGTGGACCTTAATGTAGAAATCATATTTATTTTTTCAGAATGAGTCCTTTTGAATTTGATAGTGCCCTCTAAGTTTCTTTCTTTGAGAAAGTGATGAATGTGACGCAACTGTTTGAACGTAAAACCGATGTACGTGTATTACTTATATAAATAGCTTTATCGTCATACAAATTTCCTAAACGTCTATGAATTTCCATCGGCGACTGGTTCTTGACGATCAAGAATTCGATGATCGCGCGCTGCTTGCTTCGAACGTCGGAAAACGTTTCCATTGAAATTCGATAACTCCACAAGGGAGATGTACACCTGAATAATTCTTGGACCGTATTAAAGTTGTGAAACACGCTTTTAAACTAGAATATATTAGTTTATGTGAATCAGTCCTTTGTAATATTACAGGGTCGAAGGCATTACTTTTCAGTCAGCTCTCGTATATAATTGAGTTTAGTTTCGCGAAAATAAAATTTCTTTACTACTTTTGTAAAAAATATGTTCTAGGAGTAATCGATCCGCCAATTAAAATTCTGAAATTATTTCATCAAATGTGGATTCAACTAAATCCTTCTTTTAGACGTTTTGTATAGTTGTCGTATACGTATTAATGGCATCAGAGTAATGGCAATCAGAGAGTTCAAATCGATATTGAAACAGACACATAAGCCGAGCAGACATATGAACTTATCCGAATGATAAGCTAGTATTTCGATAAGTACAAGTAGAAAGGTTCTATCTTGGGTCATAAAGTTCTTAAGATTGAAATTAATTTAAATGTAGAAATAGTGTTGTGAAGACCCGCACCCTCAAAAATAAATAAATTTGCTACTTCACACAAAAAACTAAAGTTAAAGTTTGTTGCATGTAACGTTTCCCGTTGTTCAAGTTTGCATACTATTTGGCGAAAGTTTATCCCACGATGGAATAAAAGCTATCGTCTGCTACAGCGTCCTTCGAAGTAAGGGAAAAATGGAAAAGTATAAGTGAATTTGAACTATATATCGGGATATCAGATAAAAAAACACAGAAAAAATAACAGTTAAAATTGGTTGCAGGTAAGACTTGCAACGGTTAAAAATTAAATATATATCGGCGAAAGCTTTACCGAGGTTAGGAGAAAAATTCTGGTCTCGTCTACTGCGTCACGCTGAAGTGAGCAAATTTCGGTAAAAAATATAGAATCAGCAACAGAAAACACGAAAAAAGAATTGGTCTTAACAATATATCTCCTTACCGATATATTTCCTGCGAAATAAATTTCACTATTGTAGACGTATTAGAACTTATTTAATACCACTTAGCAAAAAGCGCAAAAAGCAACCTACAGATGGGTATCTCCATTTCTCTTCAATTTAATGAAACTAAACGAAGATAGATAGCGCTGATGTCGTAATTCTGGCTATTTATCGTATAAAAAAGGAGCGGTTATAAAGTGAAAGATTATCCAGGCAAGGTTAAAAATCGGAAATAAAGATTAATTTTTGTTGCGGTGAATCTTTCACCTGGAATCTATGTAAACTTTATCTTTCGTTTTTTCTGTTTTGCATATACCAAAATAGAACCTTTTCATTTTGACGTCAACTCATGCATGGATCTGTTGCAAACGTGCACACATCTACATATATATCTAGAGGTAAATGCATACAAGGAAGCTGTTGACCAGTATTGACTTTGCGGGTGGCTTGTAGTACTTTAGGTGATATGCAGTGACAATTCATGTGAGCTGGTAAGACGCAGCACAAACCTCCTGCGACCCAGCCGCTATTCCTGTTCTGGGATTCGCTCTACGTGTACATCTAACATACCATTAATGGAAGTGCTTGTTAGGTCGAGCAGCAGGAACGTTTGACAACAAATCGCGAGACTAGATGAGGCAGATGAGAGTCTCTATTGCTCTCACGAATTGGCGTCAACTCGTCAATAGTTCGAGATAATTGTGCATACGGTATCTTATGAGATAGGTCCTATATGGTACGTCTGATAATGCACTTCTACCTCGAGCGTAGTTAATTGAAATTCAGGTTGGCTAAATGAAAACCTACAACGTCTTTATACGCGGCTGTCACGTGATAACTATAAATGCATACTTGCTAGTGTGCAAACCTTCAATAGTAATTTAGCATTCAGTAGCTATGTCTTTGTGCACGCTATTGAAACATATTTTTTATGCCTTGTAAATCCTTGTGACGAAGCGAATTTGTACAAGATGTCGAGTACATGAAGTCGAGTATAAACAAATAGAGTAGCAAAACTCGGCATTTCAACACTAATATTTGATCTTTGTGAGAAAATGACTTTAATTAAGTTATTGCTAAATGCTAATGACGGTAGACATACAGATAAAACATTGCCGACATAAATAAAGACGGTCTCAATCAAGCTCTTTTAATAACACAGTCCTACAAAATGTCTTCATTACATTTGACGGATTAATATTCTCAGTGAAAACATATATCAAAACTATTATTTAAAAATGAATTTCGCTCACAGGTTAGTAATTTAAACCATCCTCTAATGAAGAGTGGAAATTGTGATTTGCTTGCTATAAATCTATGAAGCGGAGCACAAGCTTAGCAAAAAAATATGCTCTTAAAATCAAACATGTCATTCCTCTCTGTAGTTGTATTTGCTTTTGGCAAAAGTGAGACAGTTTACACCGTAATTTCCACCCCTCATTTACGGCTGGTTTTGTAAATTACTCTGTAACTGATATTCATGCTTACTGAATCTATGTAGTACATTTTTTCACTCGGAATTCAAATCCCAAACTAAAATTTTCTTGAGTTCTGTTTTATTATGGCATTCGCGATATTAAAATAAAGAGGTCATTTTAATAATGAAGCACGGAATATTGTGTACATGCACATGTATATTTGTAGATATATATCGATAGCTTGGTCTGTGGTTTGGTATACATGAAAGGGGCGAGAGGCGCATACAAAGCCGAATATACAAGGATATATCGATATATGGGGTGACGACAGGTATATAATAGAATGCATTCTGCCCTAGCGAGAGCGTCCGTGAACGCCCTTCTATCCTTTCCTGGATATTAATGGACCAAGATATTGCATTCACACAGTTCGGTTCGCCTAAATTCGACGCTTTGGTACGCTTGTATATGTATTATTAATGATGGTTGGAGACAAAAGACAAAGAATCTTTTTAGTGCATATTGATCTTTTGTGAAGAATTCTAACATAAGCAATGTAACGATAACGACACTCAGTCTTATTTTAGAATAACCCTGCAGTGGATAAAAAACTAATTTAATCTAGACATGTCTCTGAACATCGAGGGTCTTCATGGCAGATTAATTCTGGGTATAGCTCACATAGTCGTAAATAGAAGAGATCCTCTTTTGGAGATTGTCAGGAATCACGAGAATAAAGGTAATGTAGCATTTCTTTTTCGATCAGCAGAATCCAATTCAGAAGCCCTTGGCCTGTATTTCCGTCTTGATGATGAAGGTGGTGGATCAGGTCTTGTACATTATGAGTACTCGCTACTCAAGGCCATGGCAAAGAAAGTGAGGTAAAAAATTTCCTCTAAGAACTCTCCAGGAGTTTTGTATAAGAAATCAAAGAAACACAGACTACGGTTTGGAGGTAACATTTGCCTTCCCAAAATTGTAAAAGAACATGGAATATCTATGAATTTTTTTAATTGTCTGGAATAATTTCTGGTCCTTCTGAGCGTGTCATGTGCATTGAACATACCTGGCAGCTCAGATATATCCTATCAGGTGGTCCAGGTCACCCAGAAACCAGTAATTATCGTATTTTGATGGGCGCAATTCGACACTAATAGTATTTTATGATCTACCTGCCCTTATAGTAATAGTGTCAAATATACTTGAATTACTATCTCGCAACAACTGTTTTTATGACAAAAACTATGCCTTACATCGATATCCTTGACTTTAAAAATCGAACTACGTTCGACATTGAGTTCTCGGCGTCAACTCATAATTTCAGTACCAAGGACAAGGAGAAGTAAGATTGAAACAATAATCTTACTGGAGAGCTTTTGCGTTCGAACCTGAAATTTCACGTTAAAATAGTTGTTATTCTGATTTTGGCGTGCTATAGTGTGTTACGAAATATACGGAAGTATTTTTTACAGTAATTTTCGTTTAAATTATTCTTCCACTTGAAATACGTTATTATAATGGTTTAAGACTAATTGCGGCCGGTTTAAAGAAAATATGCAAAAGTCATATTTGTATATTCTGAAAAAATGCTTTTCAAAATATTTGTTGTCTTCATAACCAAAAGAAGGTGTTTTCTGTCTCTTTACTGCGGCTTTTAGCTATTTATTGGTAAATGCAATAAAAGGCTTCAGCCATAAGGATATTTCTTTCAACAAAAAAACAAATTGCACTTTGGGCATCGTTTTTTTGGAGGTTTCGAAGTTGACGTTTCAGGTTCCACCAATAGGATTTAACGACATGTCAGAGGTGCCATTTTAAAATGCACAGTTTTATAGCATTTTTAATTTCAATCTGGTATAATTCTGAAGATAATTTTTCTCACTGATTGTGAGAGCACAAAACCACATTTTCCTGATTGGACTGCGATAAGGAAGGAGCTAGGACTTAAGACGTGGATTTTTCGCGTTCTATTAATTTCTCATCCAATTTGCCGTAGCGGGTGATTTTCAGCTCTTGGGTTTTCGTTGAAGATCGATGGCTATGATAAAAAGAAGGTCTTTGGATATCTGGACGTTCCTAGCACCGAATCATGATTAGAATCGAGCTCCTTCCAAAAGAAATGCTAGAGGGCTCCTTGGTACCTTGACTGAGTTGCCAGAAGGATGGATTAATTTGCAGAGATTCCTCGAAATAAACTTCAAGGATTCGTCCACGAAAGAAAAATTCAACGAAGTTCCATTTCTTGCAATCTTGAATTTCACGGCTAACGAGGTGTCTTCGTCATCGTCGATGTCGTCGTCTTTTAAGACCTGAGGGATTTTGCATCGACGACTTGGATAGCCATCGATTTATCGAGCGTCGAATAAAGACTTTGACGAGAAGAACTTCATTCTTCACGTATTATCTCATTTTCTTCGATAACGTCAAGCTATCACGCTGGATACCTCCCAACTCATGCGGAACATTCGCATCAGAATTCAGTATCCAATTACGAACCTCACCGCAAATCGAATTTCCTCAATTGCCACATTGGCAAGCCCTTAAGCAGGACCTGAAATCTGAAATTGAGAAGAAAGAATATATGAACGACTAAAATGTTGACGGAAATCAGCTATGACAAAATTCCATCTTAAACATAGATACGTCATAACGTAGTCGAATTTCTATTCCTTCTTCTACAGTAGAAGGTAATAAAATATAGATTAAGGCGTGGTGTAGATATTCGTGACTATAGAAATAGACATATCCAGCGACAATGTGTTCTGCTTCTTGACCAAAAAATTTGTTTAAAATGCCAGATGAATTTACAAGGATATACAAATTCAAAATATGAATAAAAATGTTTGAATGGTGGTTTAAAATAAATACAAAATTATACTCAATAAGGCCTTAGATAACTTTAGAATGATGAAAAACTTTTTATTGGCTTTTAAAATTAAATATTTGTGTAATGGGGAATGAATGATTATATTATATTCGAACTTAAAAGATCCAATAATTTCAACATGAAAGGTTGCAAATGGTCGCTTTTAGAACACTTTAACTTAAATAGAGCACTATCATCCCCATAAAATTTATGCGAAATTTGAATGTTGACTTTTTTCACATTCAAGATAGAAACTTCCAGTTGAATTTCTCGAGCATTCAAAGTACTGACATATTTGATGAGATACGGACGGACGCTTTAATCTCGAAATATAAAACAGAAAGTGTTCACTTGCAAATTTGGATTTAGTTTTCTTCATCTCTCCCTTATTGTCTGCTCTTCTCTAGAACACGATTAAAACACCAGAAAGTATGTTGATGAATTTCTAAAGTAAATCCATATTAGATAAAGTCTGCTCTCATTTGAGAAATTAGAGACAGTTAACTCGTTTGTCGATGCATAAGCAAGTTGTAATTTCCCTTTTGAAGCACGATGCGGCTGCGAGACGGTTCCGCATGCGGATTCTTTCCACCACCAATACATATTTGCACGTAGGAAAATAGGGCTGCAACCTCAGAATGGTCGAAATATATTCAGACGACATTTACAAGCCAAATTGAAGGTAATAGTGTGCGCGGTCTCTGAAGTAGAGCGAGAATGCGATTCCTTCGCGGAAGACAAATTGATTTTGAAATGCCGCTAGCTGGTACCCTCGCGCAAGAAAACCGGTTCGATCGTTGTACAGGCTGCATTTGTCGATTATTCAAATTATACGTACGAATTCGTGAAAGTAATCTGAAATTGCAACCAGGGTATGTGGAATCGAACAATAGTCAAAATAGTTGAAGCAGATATTTGAAAATACAGAATCCATAGTCAGTTTCGATTGATATTGTCGAACTTTTGTAGGGACATACTTCTAGTAGATTTACGCAAATGCGGTGACAAGATATCAGATTTGATAGGGTAAGGTTACTTCTCAAGTTAAAAGGAATTGCATATACAGCAAAACATTCTGTCGCAATAATTACACAAGTGACATAGGCGCTGTAATAAACCCCCAAAAATAATTACAAAAACCTGTGACAAAAACTTGCTTTAAAATTGATCTTCTGAATTTTCCGAAAAGATACACATGAGTCACAAATAGCTTAAATTAGTGAACATCTATATAAAAATGCTAAACTGCCGAAATCCTGAAAGTTATATCTGCAGTCTTTATTGATTTTGTTTTCATAAAGTTAGAAATTTACGATACACATTATAAGTACTTTAAATTATTTCACTTATTATTAAACTTTAAAAAAACCATCGATAGTTTTTAATTCCAGATACGAAAAATAGCTTTCAGATTATTTTTGTATTTTTTCGATTCCTCGATTATTATCGTATTAATAGTAAATACATAGATAGAGCCTTTCTTCTCTAGAATTTCTCAAGATTGCTCAAGTATCCGTGTAGACAGGCTAATTAGGGGTATATTTTTCTCCGAATTTAATTAGAACTTCTAATTCTTTTCATAATAGATGAATTCTTTTTTTTTATTACGAAACGAGCGATATTAGACTATTATCATCATTATTTGGGAAGGTAAGAAAATAACTGCCCATAGCACTGGAGTAAAACCTACAATCGATTGATATAAGAAGTTACTTTTTATAAAAAAAATAGATAGCCTTTCTTCGTACGACAATATACGCTTTAATATTTTATTGGCGCTTAAATTACTACCAACATTATTTTTCGAGCAACACAAATGGTTTCAGTACAAATAAAAAAGAAACCAGTTAAAGAAAGGGGAGAGAAGAACATGGCAACTTCCAGATATAATCAAAGAAATTTATTCAATTTGACTACTTCAAAAAAGGAAAAGAAAACTTGCAGAAGTTTATATGAAATAAGCATACTTAAGAATTATTCAATTTCAAAAAGAAGTATGCCTTCTTTTTCTCTCAATGTTTCACCCAAATTTACAAAAATCTTGAAAAATGGCATTTTGTAAATCGAGTCCAGCATGCTAGATCAACACTTTTGAATTTGTAGGATTGTTTGTGACAACTAAGAAATAATTGACTACATTTCTACCTGGTATTCTATTTAAATAAAATAATACGGGTTTACTGTAGTAATTGCAAAGTCGAAGGAAATAATTACCTTCAGTCGTGTACACGAGGAAAATTTGTAAAAAAATCGAATAATTGACAACAGTAAATTGGAAGGTAATTACGAGCTGCGACGCTGGAATATAATTAGAGTTTGATCACATCATTACGCCACAGTTACGAAAGCTTCTTCAGTTTTCTAAAGTTCTCGAAACTTGCTTAGTAAATGGAAACTGAGTATGAAGCATGACGCTTTGAGCGCGCAAGTCCACGTCTCACTTTTTCAATTTCTTAATAAACATCGTACTCCTTTTTCAGCGTCTCGAGGTCGGCTGCTGTGGCATCATAAATTACTTTCTCTCTTTGTTTCCGTTCGTCTTACCTCCAACAAAGTAACAAACTCTCGTGTTTCTCACCTTTTGCTTCTTTCTCTTTATGACAAATTACAGTATCGCGCATTGTACGTTCAAAGAAAATTACCAAGGATCTGAAGAGAAGAACGAGATAGTAAGTTATAAAGAAATTAGGGAACTTCTATTATTATAGTCGGATTATCGACCAAAAATATTATTTATTTTGGCATATATTGACAATATAGTTATTTAATGATGAAAATTAAAAATCATCCCATAAGATATGCCCATAAGATACCATTTTTGTTACATAACAAAATGATATTCATTTCGGTATCATTTTGAACACTTTCTATTGATGTGTGAGGTAGCCAAATCATTCGTGATTGTACTTTTATACTGCATGTAACGTTTTTAATTTATTCATGGTTCCAAACTACAAGACCTTATTTAGCTTGCATCACTTTTAAAGGTTTTGGTTTAAAAATTTGAATAGAAACTTGCAATTTTTATGGTAAACTAAGGAAGATTCAAAATTACCATACAAATTGCATAAGTACACGAACAGCCTCTCAAAGTCTATGATGCACTGAAAACTTCTTAACTAGAATATTTTAGCGTAACTGTAGTGAAATAATTATTTACTGCACTATCAGTATATTAATTCTAAATTTACAAACGGTAATTGCATAAGAGTCATTCGAATATTTTTAAGATTTAAATAGTTAATAAATATATCTAACTATTGTAAGAAGCTGACATCATTGGGCTAGTAATTCGTTCTTCTTTTCACTGTTTTCAAGATTTCGCAGACCGTGGGATCGATCGTGTCTTGCAGGGCTTGGCCGTCAGGGCGCCAAGAAGACGCGACGCCAACGGATCAAACGATCAGGAGAGGGAGAAAACATTTAACCCCTTATTAAATGCAACTACATCTTATATTGCTATCTATAAAGAGCCGCAAACCTTCTTCTAGTGTAAGACAACCCTTATACGAAGAACCACTAGTTCGTATCTCGCCTAGTCGAATTTTAGTTTCGAAACACGAGAAATGTGGCAAATTTTCTTAGAATTTTCGCTTGAATTTCATACTCTTAATTAGTAAATAAATTCAATAACAAAGGATTACGGAAGCTTTGAAGATATCTGCTATAATATGTATAATGGTTTAGTTACCAAATAAACTAACCTTTGCGTCGCATTCCATCACCTGCTGTAAGACATGGCTACAGCTGTAATTATTAAACCGCGATTTCGCCGTAAGCAGGTAATTTTCTAAAATAGTTTCTGGCATAGATACGGCATTTTGACAAATTCTTTGAATGTATAGTGTTGTGATTTAAGGAAAGACTAATTTTCAGTAATATCAACAAACTTCAGGTCTTTCAAAATTCGTTGGAAACTATTTGATTCTGAATGATGTGAAATGCAGACAGGAATGCGTGAAGGAGTAAAGACTGAGTAACTCAAACGTAGGCGCTTAATCCTAAAGTATGGCGGCATTGATATTCACAGTATGCAGTTTGCAAAAATCTAGTAAATATAGTTGTCAACTTGTCACCTGTTTATCATGTTTTGATTCACTTGCGGATTAAGACTGATACTTTGGGACTTCATGTGAAATTTTAATACATGTCAAATGTATGCCAAACTATATAATTCTTTTCACAAGTTACCTGCAGAAACTAAAAAAGGAACTCATAAATATTTAAGAACTTTTTAACTGTTAAATTACCTTGAAACCGCTTTTTTTACTTACCACATTTGGGACCAAGTTTCTATATAAGAAGTATGTTTTTGTATATTATATAAGAGAACAATAAATGTCAGAAACATTTTGTTTTTGAGGTAGAGAGAAAAAAGTTCTCGAGGTCATATCTACATTATACAATACTCAAAAAATAATACCTCTTGCGTGGAAATTCTGTTGAAGTCCCATGAGGCATTGGTGTGTCTGCCTTAGTTCTCATGCGACACAACAGGGTAAACTAACAAAATCCTAATGAAGTTTATAATATTCTAATTAGATTTGCTTGTTAATGACTTGATAATGTAATTAAATGTTTAGAGCAGAAACCGAATAAGACAAGTGATAATGTAATTAATTTAATACATTTTGATTTTTGTTGCCACCATAGTCGTGGCTGATATTAATAATTTTGTTCAATATTCCACCTGCTAATGATTATGGGCGGATGTTAACCAGGTGAGCAAATATAACTCAGCGCTACCGCGTCGTGCCATTCCAGAATATCTCTGTTTATCCCTATCGCGACATATAGCTCCTTGTCGTACGTGCCCCTCGCGCTTTCGCATCCACATGTACTTAACTGTTTGCACACTAAACCTCTTCAACGCACAAATTACTGCTGTTATTTGACAGTACAAACAACATGCACCTGATGTACGCATCAGCAGGAATGATCAAATCGATACCATGGACGACTGACTAGGAGCTTTACTAGAAGGGTTTTAGTTGCTTCCATCATATCGATGTGTTCGTATTTGCTATCGTTGTTTGATTATTGATTATCAGGATACTCGGTTTATCAAAAAATTTCGAAAAAAAACTGTCGTTGATTCACGCACTCAAGTAGTAGAAATACTTGGATTCCGTGAATTCCGTCAAAAAACACAATTTATACGATTGCTTTCCACACCCTGTGAAAATTTGCGTAAGACATCGCATGTCAAATATTTGCATGTTCACCAAATAGTTTCCATGACATAGAACGAAAAAAATGTTTCAAAATTATAAAATTTTATCGAGTGACCACAGGAATAGCTAATGCAGATCATTGTTTTATAGACTGTCGGTGCCCATAAAAAAATATATTTCGAGCAATATATTTTAGATAAAGGTCATGTGATTTATGAGAAATTTTGTTATAGATGCGTGACCAGGATGTGGTGTCTCCTCTCTTCAAGAGTTAAAGAGCATCCTAGAAGTATACACTTTTCTTGGCATATTTTATTTAAAAACTCTTATTTTGACAAGTTGTCTGTAAATTTTAAAAAATTGATGATTTCTAACTATAAAGTTTAAGGATTACTACCATGATGGTCAAATTCTGAAAGAACCGAATTGGACACAAGGTTTGAAAGAGAAAATATTGTCTCGATTAAAGTCACCCAGTGTTTTATTTACGTCTCAAATGAAGTTGATTCTCCATAGGCCCTTCTTCAGAAATGTACTATTTTAACAACTTTTCATATATTTTTTTCTAAAAATATGAAAAGCAGTTGGTAACACGGAGAAAAAATGAATTAATAAACTTCGAATTCCAATTTAATAACGTCTGAACAAAGATGTGTAGGATTTTATGAATTTGATTATCTTAGAAGATCTTACTTTTATGTAGAGTAAAAATTTATCCTCCTTTGGATGATGACTCCAAGTATGAGATAGTTTAGTATCATTTATGTAGTCAACAGTTGCGCTTATCTCTTGAAAGCCTGTCTTAATTCATTCCTCTAGAAAGGATGATGTTTGTCTTAAGCTTTTCCGAGATATTCACTTCAAATTGTTAGGATCAAATAGGAAATTTTGTAATCTCTATGGAGTAGAGAGTGACACTATACAGGAAAATTTGTTTTCGTATTTACTGCTATCCATTTAAAAATGGAACATATATGTATGATGCAAATTGCCATAATATACATTTTTAGCACTTCATTTATTTATTATATTTTTTACATTCTTTCATGTCAATATGCACATTTTCTTGTTAAAAGTAGATTATTATGTCTCATTTTTTCAAATGACAAGTAAAACTTGTCAACTTCGTAGACATATAGAACTATATGTATGTATATATATATTAGGGAGGGTCGAAAACCCCAAGTTTTGGCAATCGAATTTGGAACTATCTAAAAAATAATGTATTGGGACCCTAAAAAAGAATAACTTATTTGATGTCGTTTGATTAAAGTCTTCTGAGCGCGCGGTATGATAATGTGTTTGCAAACATTATTTTCAAAGATTTGATATTATTCTGTGTTTTAGTTCTTTATGTTATTCGGGGTCTTTCTCGTCTCCAAAAATGTTGACGCTTCTTTAATGCACATTCTGTAGGATTTTTTAAATATACCGAAACGTCAGGACAAGTATTTCAGATATTTGAGGATTTTCTACTTATACAAATGCACTAGAAAAAAGGATGATAATGTAACATATTAGATGCTTAAAAGTTAATAAATGGTAGCACAGGAAATTTTCGGAAAAGCTATTTTTGTATTTTTTCAAATTCTCTATTTACAAGCATGTTCAATTTTTTTTGAAATTTATTTATATAATTATAAAAGCCTCAAATATCTGAACTCTTTCCTCCGATAATTTTTTCATTAATACTATTATATCGCGCGTTTTGAAGGCCTTAATCAATCGACACTCGTCAAACTCATAATCTATAGGAAAACCGACTATTTCAGTTTCTTAAAAAATATATTTAAAACATTTTCAGTCATTATGTATCAATTTAAGTGCAAACTGTAATAGCTGACATAATAGAAGCCACTATTGTGATAAAAAGTGTCCCTAAACAAATATTATTGTAGTAATATTTTTTACCTATCTCTTTTTTTAGCTTATATCGCTGGGGTTTCGAAAGAGGAGGTAGCCGATATACGGGGGCCAGTACACTTCATGTAAAGCTCGAAAGCTCGAAAGAGAAAAGTTATTGAACGATTCTGCAGTTCACGTAGCTCAGAGACGGAGCTTACAGTTAATAGCGCTAAACAATGATACAATAAATCTCCGTAGAGAGGAAGCAGGCTGGAAAGGGGTAGGGGTCATGGGCTTCGCGAGGATGAGTAGGTGGTGTTGGTGCAAGGGTATACGGGAGAAAAGTGGAAAATGTGGTAGGACGAGCTGGTGCCACGAGGTAATTAAAAACCAGAGCTCGCCTCGAGAATGTTTGTTACAACCATACCACATTTATCATTTTTCTGCTGGCCGTCGATTCACCCAGCTTGCTTCCCCAATAGATATTGAGGATCCTTCCTGCCACGTAGCTGCACGCTTAGTTGAATTTCATCGTTCTACCTCTGCTGCATGCTGCACCCAATAATACACTTCATTGGTTGCCTCGGTTACGAATTCATTAGTAATCACCTGGTTTTATTATTTTACCGCACGTCTTGATAGAATAGATACCTGCTGAATTTTAAAGTATAGTTTATGATATTAAGAAACAGGTTTATAATTATACTTCATGATTGACTTAATTCACTGACTTTTTGTGAATCAAGAAGAGTTGAGAAGATGAAATTCAAAGAAAAAAAATAACATACACTTCAACACCTCATTCAACCCATACATGAATAGCCTTTTAATATATTTAACTTTGATCAGCCTAGATCGATCAAAACTGTTTAATTAGTTTGACGTCAAAACTTATTGTCATTCGTTAAATGAAAAGCGCAAAATCAGAATCGACATTCACATTATTATACATACTCCAAAGTAAAATGTTAGCGTGGAAGTAAAGAATTATTTTATTGTGCTAATAAATAATTAACCACCTGTGTTTAGAGCACTTTTGTTGCATCTATTAAGGCCTGGATCGAGAAACTCGCCTAGCGCTCGAGATCGTGTGAAATTATTTTCTAAACGACTCGGGGGACGGATATTTTTAAAGTCACAAAATGTATCTTTTTTAAATATAGGCTTGTAGAGAATGATGACACGGAACTTTTTCCTATTTTCTGTTTTCTTATCAGATGAGTATTTTTAATAGTAATCTTGAAAAACTGAAAAAAAGTCGGCCCTAAATTCAATTACTTTTTAAGAAATAAATCATAATCAGTTGGGCAAACATTTTTGGAATTGTTTGAAGCTTTGATGTACACACTAAATATATACGAGCGGTGCATACAAACTAAAGAAAATACTGAAAATTGCCTATTGTTTAATAATATTTAATTGCAAATAGAAACCGATCGTTAACCTCGTTTTTTCAGATTCGCCGACTTTAGATTTTTAGATTTGAAACAACTTTCAGTTTTTGTTCCTTATTATGAAGGAAAAATTTCTGGAAATTTTCAGATCGATTCAGTCAGCACTGAACGCCATCGGGAAGCATTTTACCCGCTGGCGGCGTGGCCTCGATACTTTTTGTCGGTGAATCTGAAAAAACGAGTTTACCGATAGGTTTCAATTTGCAATTAAATATTATCAAACAATAGGCAATTTTTCGAATTTTCTTCACTTTGTAGGCACCGCTAGGGTACATTTAGTGTGTGCATCAGAGCTACAAACAATTTCGATAATATTTGTCCAACTTACGATGATTTATTTCTTAAAAAGTAATTGAATTTATGGCCGAATTTTTAAAAGTTTTTCAAGCTTATTATTAATAATACTCATCAGATAAGAAAATAGAAAATAAAAAAAAATCCGTCTCATCACGCTCTATAAGTTTAGATTTCAAAAAGATCCATTTTGTGACTTTAAACATTTCCATCTCCCAAGACGCTTGGACAATAATTTCACACGATCTAGAGCGCTGGGCGAGTTTCTCGATCCAGACCCTCAATGAGCTTTAAACCTTTGACTGAGACGAGATCCTCAGAATTGTTTTAAAATATAATCTGCAAGCGTAATTAAAAAAAAACTCTTCTGAGTGTTACTATAATACCAGTAAACGAGTAAAATTAGTATAGGAGATATGCCGTGATGACTTATCGTACTGCCCCCAGTAAAAATTCTTCGTCTTGGTTTTGACTTGAATTGCCCCGATCAAGACGTGCTGTAGTCGAAAAGGTCGACTTGTGCATGTCTCAGTTTAGAGACAGAGGCAGACTTCAATTTATGTCTTGTAGACAAGTTTATACGTCTTGAAGGCATATATTTATGACTTGAGCCGCATATTTATGACTCCACAACAAGTGGTTTATAACGTCGAGCGTATACCTGCCCTAAAAAAAGGGTCATTCTGACTGTCATAAGAGCTAACCTTTCTTGATGATTAAAAAATCTTGCATATTTGTATACAATGGATATATACATATATCCAATCAACTTATTTACGGAATATAATTTGTATTATACTTCTTTGACGAGGATAACGAAAATGTTGTTTTGTTTTTACGTATTTCTAACGGTTAGGAGATCCTGATAGAATGTTACAATTTTAATTTTTTTGAAGAAAATTTTTAAGGGTTATACTCGCTCAGACCCACAGAATCTGATTTTTTTTTATCAAAAATATCTAATTTAATAATTAAAAAAATTTCATTCATTAATTTTAATTTCATTTATGAGTTGAAAAAGGTTTGACCATCTTAGCCAAGACAAGGCTCGTCTTGAGACCAGTAAACATCGTCTTAGCCAAGAAAAGGCGAGACTTGAGACAAGTAAACGCTGTCTCATCTCCCGTGATCATAAATGTAAAACCTATTGCGAACCGAAAAATAGTTTTGTGAAACCGTAGGACCCCACTTATTAGCAAGCTAATGAGCAAAATCGTCTGCTATGCAAATTTAACATCAACGGACATTTAATGCATATTAAATATCTAATGATGTTAAGTTATTTCAACATACAAATTTTCTGATTCAAAATTAGGAATATCGTAATTTATTAAATATTTGGAAATGAATATGATTAAGAATAACAGTGGTAATGCAGATTTTTATAATTAGTAATATTGCATGCTAATTGTTAATTAAAAATAAATAGAAGATGTAAAACAGTGCGTACAAATTTATTTAATATATTTGCTATAAAACCAGATTTTTTTAATTTAGTAACCTTATAATCGGAAGAAGTTTACTTTCAAATAAATCTAGATAACTGCATCGCCATTCAATGCATGTTTTCGCAGCTTTTTAATGGCAAGTAAAGTTTTTATAATCATTTTGAAATTGATCATTTTTATTAATCTGATCACGGTGTTTCTCGATATAAAAACGGTTTTTCTGGCTCCTTAATATTACGCCAAAAGCAATCGAATAATTTAGAGAATGCCATTATCTACGAGTTTACGGTATTCTCTTATGGTACACCAAACTCCCGCTTTCAGTCCAGTTTCGGGGGTTGCCTTCAAATAGCCTAGGGCTGAACCGTTTCTAATTGTGCGCAATATACTTCACTGAGGACTCCTGCACTGCGGCCCTTCGAAGAAGGCCGAACAAGGGTTGACTGAAAGCGAGAGTTGGGTTTATTAGCAATGTTTAAAACTGGTTTGCCTAATTAGTTATACCCTTCTTTCACGATTCCACTGGTATAATAAAATTATTTTTCGATTTTTTTAGTTGACACTTTTTCCAAGCCTTACGTGGAGAACTCCGTAAAATACTACGGGGATTTCTAGGTGTTACTTCAAGCGATAGTATCCCTGTATATGAATTCTTACATTTGCGTGGCTTTTGAAGAGGACTTTTCCAGTTAAAAGGTATTTTTCTAGAAGATGACAGCCATTTGGAAAATAATGTTTGAGGAGGACCGGGAAGCTAGGATGCCGAATTAATTCCTTCACAGGACAGCGATGAGTTTTTAATTCATTACCGGTTATACTAAAATTTAATAATTAAAAGTCCCACCAGAAAAATTAGAATTCCATCTTATATGACATCATTTTTGCAGCTATTTTTTGAGAATATAGGTGGCCTGTTTTGGAATAGGATAAAAATTCATACTGTTCATTTCAATTCAAAATAAATGACTCAGGTATCGGACCAAATTATTTTTTTCTTACTGCGGCTATCATTAAATTGAGTTATAGGCTGCCACTGGCAAATTTAAAAAGTGACAAAAATTTAATTTTCGAGAATTATTATGTTGTGGAGGCTCTCATATATTATAAATAAATATTTCCAGAAAAATAATGTATTTGATTAATCGTTTTTTTTTCAATTTTATGCCAAAATGTAATAGGGTACAAAATGTGTGTCAAATAAATATCAAAATTTTAAATCGCGTTTTTTACCATTATTCCTAGATGCAAACAATGTGAGGTTCTTCATTGTAGACGTAGGTACCTGAACCAAAAACAGCGAATAAGAAGAGAAATTCTAGATATCTGAAGATGTTGGAAAAGTTAGTGATGGAAGTTAACTTTAAAACGGAACTCTAGGACGCTAAAGGGTTTCCTTGACTCATTCATATCACGTTTATAAGTATTCTTCATACGGGAAAAACTTTTGTGTACTTTTGACGTTCTAAGAAATTTATCACTAGCTTCGTAAACTCGTCGAAGAAAAGTTACCGTTAACGGTACCCAGGTTATTCAATACTGGTATCTAGTGCATCTAGCCTTACGTTCTCTTGTACGCTTGAAGTTCAATTGCTACACTGTACTTATTTGGGCTAGAGCACGTAGTCAGTAGCAAAGCGTAAAACGAATGACCCCCCGCTACACGCCCCTGATGGCCTGGCGTTTAAAGAACGTCTTACGATATAGAAGGAATGGGAGCAGAAAAAATCGAGGAAACAATAAGGGCCGCCTTGTTTCCGTACTCTTTGTAAGTTGTACGCGTGCTGAATGCTTAGGGCACTTCTATACTTCGGCTATTATTGCAACAAAGGCAACTAGGACCAAATACGCTACTCAGTACTTTCGTCCGCAACTCATTGTCGTGGTCATTGTTCAGATGCACGTAACTTCGCTAAGATTTTGCTCAGCTCTAAGTGAGCATCATGTTTCGAAGGCAAAGCCGGCGCTTACAGTCTTGACAACAGAGGGCATATTTTTCCAAACTCATTTTATGGATGTTGTATAAGGCAGCCCTTAAATTAGCGATATATATAAAATTTTCTTTCTTTGACAATACGGAACGCACTGTCTCACTTGAAAGATGCTGTATTAAGTGTGTAACCACATGGGTTTCCGAAGGTGTAAGCGTCTTTGTAATGCTTAAAATGTACTCTTACATACATAATGATTGCCTTAGTCTAGTAATTGTAGACGTCCACCGAAATTCTCTTAATCTTATTTTTAAAGAGATATGATTTTTAATGAAAGAGCGAAGCAGCATCTCGGAGATCATGATTTCGCATCTTCCAGATTGCTATGGGCTAGGATGAAAGTGGGAATCAGAAGATTATTTATCATAACATGTAACGCGCCAGTTGATAGTGATCCCAGAGAAGTCAAAGGCACCTTCTGGGGCACTTTAAATGATACGATAAATATTTGCGTTCATGGTGAAAGAATAATTCTGCTAGGAGATATGAATGAATGGGTTTTCATCCAAAATCAGGATACACAAAGAGTGCTAGGTAACTTTGGGGACCGAAGAACAAACTATAATAGATATAAATTAGTTGGTTTATGCTTAGAAAAGGGTATGTTTATTATAAATACTTTTGTTGTTGATTTTGTTGTTGCGGATGAAAGAATAAGTGAGCTAGTCAAAGATACAAGAGTCATGAGGGGTACTGAATGCAATACTGATCACTAACTTTTGATCTTTAAAATTAACTTAGGTCGGGGATGGAGAAAAAAGAGAACCAAGAAAACAAAACAAATAAGAATCAAAATTGAGAACCTACAGAAACTGGATGTGCGAATAGATTTCCAAAATAAGATAATCGAAAGCATAGGTAAGGCAACTTTGGAGGCGCTTATACGAAATAAAGATATAGAAGGCGCATGGAGTCTGTTCCGGGATATAATTGTTAGATGTGTCATCGAAGTGTGTGGTACCGCGGTTGTAGGAAGAATGTCTGGTGATGCATGGTAGAATGATGAAATTGAGGCTGCCCAAAAAGCAAAGAAAGACGCGTACAGGAGAACTTTGAATATGGCAGGTCTTAGCGATGAGAAAATAAATAGACGTATAAATTATTACAGACGCAAAAAGAGGATACTTAGGCGATTAATTAAAGAAAGTAAAGATAAACTTAGAGCAGAAGAAGAGAAGAAAATAAACAACGGCCTTGAAGGAAGCAAAAAAACTATTTTATAAAGCAATGAAGGGAAATAAAAGTACAGAATTTGTCAACATGAGAAATAGCAAAGGGAAAATGCAATATGAGTCAGGCGGGATTAGAGACGCTTTCAGAAACCATTTTAGGGGACAATTTGGAGGTGAAGATATAGGAAAACACAAATGCAATAGCTCTTTTCGACGAAGAAGGTGTGCACCTCGATACAGTAAGGATACGTGGGTTAGCGTTCGCAAATGATAAGGTTGTTATGGCAGAATCTATCGAAGACTTGCAAAGAATGTTAAATAAACTGAATGCAAGCATCAAGGGCATTGGCTTGAAAATTAACGTAAATAAAACCGAAACTATGGTATTCAAAGGAAAGAGTGGGAAAACAATATGCAACATTGTATTAAGTGATGAGAGAATTGAACTAGTTGATAAATTCGTATACCTTATTAGCTTATTTACTAGGGACGGGAAGATAGAAGGGGAGTTAGATAGACGCATAAACGAAGGCAAGAAAGTTATTGGTAGAGCAGGCCCCCTTATCAGAAGTAAAAATATATCAAATAAGGCTTAAATGTTAATACATAATTCTATATTTTTATCGACTGTACTATACGGCAGCGAGACGTTGAATTATCAAGAAAAAGATAAGAGTAAAATTAACGCGATTGACATGAGATTCGTGCGCATGATATGCGGGAAAACTCTGATGGACAAAGTTAGCAACGAGATAATCCTTAAAGAATGTGGTGCGGAAGAGACTCTGGTTGACACATGGGAAAAAAATCGGTTAAGATAGTTCGGGAGTGTTGGGAGAATGAAGGATTAAAAACTAACAAAACAAGTGTATCAAGGTAAAGCCATAGAAACACGAGAGCCGGCATGAAAAAATGAATGGACGTCAAAGAAGCTAAAAAAGTATGCCAGGACAGAAAATTATGGCGTAAAATAGTTAATAAGAAGAGTGTCAGTAGACTGAATGTCTCCTGATACAAAAGACCTTGGATACTAATGGACCCAAGCGGGGAACCTCACATGACGACTTTGTGAGGATCTTCATTTCGGGTGATTGCTAGAGAGATTAATCAGCAACCCGAGTAGCAGCAGTGTTGCGGAATGAACATGCTATTTAAATAAATAACACGAGAATTCTAGATCAATTTAAAAATTCTATAACCCTTTCCTCACACTACTCCCTTTCCCACCGAGTGAGTCACGCCTACCCCGAAAGGAAAACGTCTTAATGGTGTTATAATAATAATAATAATGCATACACTGAGAATTAAAATAGTTTTTATGAATAACTAGTACCATATTGGCAACTGAAGATTGTTCTATATTCTTAACCACATTTTAAACCTTAATTCACAGTGAAACACACAGTAAAAGCTAGAGCTAAGAGAAAAAAAATTGGTAATTGTCAATCATAGGAAAAAAGTTGATCTTGCCCTCGTACTCGTGATCGGTACTGTATATTATTCGACCGCGAAGTAATAAACCTTTTTTTCTCACAAACACTTAAAACATTCGAATGACGTAAACTTTTTTAGAACCTGAAAGTGTTTAAGAAAACGCGATTTTAAAAATGTGATTCTAAACTCCGTATGTATATCCTTCTTTCAGTCTAATATTGAATCTGGTCTTTTCTTCTTCATAACCAATAGGATCGGAATTATTTGACAAATTCCAAATACTTTAGCTCCCACCCATGGAAAGTCCCAATGACCACAAAATGATGGATTTAAAATCTCAGTAAAATTAGTTAATAATAACTCTTCCGATCCATCAGCTGAAATTTCACATTGCATTTACATGGGAAAAACGTGCATGTTCAGAACCAACGGAGCAGTTTTGATTTTGCGAAATCCTACTTTCGCAGTGATTTAAGTTACTTTAAGTTTTTCCTAAGTTAAAGTCAATTTAAAAAATCCCATTTTCTAATTGTGCCCGACTGGGTTCCAGTTTATATTTGGATGCTTGTTAAAAATTCAGACCCATAAGAGTGAGCCAAAATGATATTTTGTATAGATCGCCATTTTTTAAATTTTGGAAATGTTTATTTTTACTTTTCTCTAGTTTATCTAGCAAGACTGAAATTTAAAACGCCGCATTATCTTGCACAATTAAATAAAAGCAAATAACCGTGAAAAGAAGTTTAAAGAAATTATTTTATTTTATACTAAAATTAAAAATTACTTCAAAATTATCGAAATTATTATATAACATATCATATTATAATATTAAATAGATGCCAAAGAAAGTTTTCCAGAAAATGGTAAAAAAAACATAATATTTGATAATATCTTGCATTAAAATCCATTTTCAAGTAGATAAACCCAAATAATATGAGATCTTGAGTAAACCTATTAATCAAACGCATTGCTTATCTCATGAAATGACAATAGACGAATCTGCAAATAGAAATGTAAAGAAATTTGAATTTTGTGAACTTATAGGTCAAAAATTGGCGATTACAGTGTTACAAAAACGAATAAAAATCAGTAGCGATCTAGCAGTGTTGAACAATTTATCAATTATTAAATTCTACGATGACACGCCACTACTTTCTGAGACTTAACAGAACCTGAATGTTTAAAAATCTGAAATGCTACAATTTAATTTCTGAATATTGTAATATAACCCCAAGGGGTTATTGTTGGTAATATCTTCGTTTTTATATGCTAAAAAATCTGCAAAAAAAACATTGTTTTTCTTATCTTGAATTTTTTAATATCTTGCGTTGGTTGGCTTAAAATTTTGATTTTCGATTGATTTTAAAAATTTTGAAAATGCTATAGCTCTGAAAATATTTTTTTTATTGAAAAAAGTCATCAGGAAAATTGTTTATCTTTTCTAATACTATAAATATCCACACATAAAAATTTAAAAAATTTAAAAAATTAAAAATTTTCAAGATACGCCATGTCGATCCAAAATATCTGGTTAAATAACACGTCCTTTCTTTTAGGATCTAAAAAAAGTGTGCCAAAGATTCATTTGATTCGTTCATTTTTTCGAGAGTTATCGTGTTTACGGACGGACGGACAGACAGGTAGACAGGCGCCATCGTAAAAATCGAAACGTGGAGATCCGTTGAAAAACTGTGTTGTCAAATTTCCGACAATTCTAATACTTTTTCAGTCATAAATGATGAGAATGTAAAAAATATTGTAGAATATACGTGCTAATATATTTTTATTTACGGGGCACTATCCTCATCCAGTTTGTATAAGCAATTTTTCTCAATGCGATACTATTACTTTCAACAATTTATAAACAATAAACGGGCATTTGCAGAGTAATACAATAAAACTAGCAGGGCTGTACTGGATGAGCGTTAAACGCTTTGGCGCGGAAACGATAACACCAGCGGTGGATCATTACCGGCGGGTGTATACCAATCTCAGTACGAACGAATACCACCTATATCGTCACTGTTTGCATTTGCTGTTACTAAATCTTCTTTCATATGTTGGGCGTTTATTTTTTCGCATAGGCAAGTAAAATCTTCTATTAATATGTGCGAAGTTTTAAATTCTTAAAACTGTTGAAGGAATGTTAAATTGTCCTTCTTTTGTGTATGTGGTAAAAACCTTTTTTTAAGAAGATAGTGATTTCACAGAAAAAACTGAGGTTTCCATTGGAACCCATTTTTAGTTCCAAAGTAGCTGCACCAAAAATAAACCCCACTTGCTGAAAAGTAACCTAAAACGATAAATGACCTCTAAATTATACCACACTTGGGGTTCGAAAGGATCTCAATTGTAATGTAGCCTATTTCCAAAGAACCTATTTTTTTTTTGCCCTCTTGGACATTATGTTTAATTAATAACACAATATTTACCTTAAAGCACACATGTAATCGAAATCTGATGGGCATAGTGTAATGAAGATAATGAAAGTACACAATATTATTGCAATTAAAGAGATAAAATGAATTGATAAATATCATTTGCAGGTTATGTAACAGATTTGTAAATATAAAGGCTTATTCATATGCAAGAAACTTTTCGTCGTAAGTCATCGGCCCAATCTTGGGAACTTCTTAAACTGCGCTTGCGTCGCGCCGATAACCCGATTGGTCACTGTTAGCGCGCAGATTTTGAATTATATTAATATTCAAATTTAATATTTATAATAAATAATGATTGGGAAGTGCCCAAATAGAATTTTCCGAATCCTAAAATAAGATTTGAGAGTGACAGATACAAAAAATTCGATTTTAATGAAAAAGAAGTTATGAATGCTGATTAAAGTTAAATTTATGTTTGTTTCTAACAATGCGTTTAAAACAAAATAACTAAAATTTCCGAAAATAAATTAAGAATAATTAATTACTGGACTGACAAATGTCATATCATACATTTTTTTAATAACGTGAAAAAGACCGGAATTACAAAAAAGTGATTTTGAATTTAAAGTATTTTAAGTTCGTGAATTACAACAGTAATTATCCTATTTATTATTGACGAATAATAAAATATAATTCTAGAGCGTATCTTAATTTCAAATAAACATAATAAATTTAAAGTATTCATTTAATTTAAAAAGGAATAAATGGGGTTCAGGTAACAATATAACTTTATTTATATCATAGGCCCCTTAATAGGTGTCGTTCTCACCAGTTGTCGATTAAATAAAGAAGAATTTTTTAACAAATACATGCATTTTTAATTAAAAAAGATAAATTGTCAAACAAAATTTGAACAGATACATTTGTGAGTTAAAAATTTTTTGGTGTTATGAAAAAATGTTTAATTAGATATGTTACTTTTTAAAAGTATAAATATATTATTAGAAGTGAAGTAGGGTTGTTGCAAAAACCAAATTTCACTTGTTTTCTAATTTTACCATAAAGTGTATAAATAGATGACACTTTGACTGTATATAAATGAATGGTTCTGAATTCTTTATGCTTTTATTTAATTTAAAACCACTCAAGATTATATGCCACATTTTCTTTCACCAATGTAAAGAGTAGATAATTTATTATTGAGAAATGTCATTTTTACAACGTACTATTAAAAAAAGATTTTGTGAATCAAATATAATTATTTTATTCTGTATTCTAATTTTAAAAAACATGAAAACTACAAAGCCTTCTTATGTAATATATAAATAATCCCCTTCTCAACTCCAAAAGAATGGATTAATTTGTTAAGGAAAGTGTAAAATAATGACGAATAATTAATAAATTTTTCAATGTTAGTTATTTCTATAAGGAAATCGGGTATTTTTAGAACAAAAAATTTAAAAATCCCTCCCATACCAACCCGACTTTGCAAGCGGTTGTTTTTTGAATTTGCCTTAGTACATGTATAGGCTGCGTTCTAATTGCAAGTACCTACCTTACCTCGAAGTAAGGGTCCTCTCAAAGGGTCCTGATGACGTCACGGTTGCATCAAGGTTATTACATACACGTGTCAAGGTTAAATGAGAAAAACAAGGATGATTTATTGCTTCCTGATAATTTCAACTAAAAATTCCTCCCCGTGAAAAAAAACATTTTCCTACAGTCTAGAATCTTCCTGAAAATAACAAGTAAAAAAATATTTAAAGTTTATCGAAGGGAAGAATGGTATCTAAAATTATAATAAAAATCATTGCTTATGATAGGTCATAAGCTCAGGGATCGTTTTATACTTGTATGAAGTAGCGAGCGAGCGAGGACTAGAGATAACAGCGAATCGCGTTTAAACGTTTTAGAAGCATTCACGCATCAAGGCTACACACATTTCATTATCCTATGCTTTCTTTCTCTACAGAGATCGCTTCTTTTTACAGCTCGCTTTCGTAGGCAAACGACAAAGTTTGATATTCATTATTTTTCCTTTATGCTATAGGTCAGTCAACCACTCGACAAGGGATATGTAACAAGATACCGTCAACAATTTCGAGACTCGAGAAAGAGATTATAGACAGCATGAATTTAATTTTCAGACCTTTCATGGACGTTTAATAAAATAATTATCAAGAGTACACTGCACCAGCGCTTATCACTCTGTATGTCATATAACGACATTCGAGCTGAGTTCGTATACCTTTTTTATCTACAGATATGTATGCTCACTTTTCAGCTCTCATTTGGAATGGTCAGTTTTTGACCATTATACGTTAAAGATTTAAAATAAAATTTAAAAAATGCAACAAAATTAATATAATACAATATTGGAAATTTTTTCAATCATCGGCTAAGGCTACTCTATAATATAGGCTACTGAAAATCGAGGATGATTAAATTCAGTGTTAACATTTTTTTTCTATAATGCTAAATATTTTATAACGAATGACTTCATTATCAAATTCAACTGCGCAATTTTTTTTAAACAACTTCATGGTTCAATATGGCATTTGCATCACTTTTTGATCTAATCAAAATTAGTTCACGCTTTAAATTGACAATGATTTTGTGATAAACTTCAGCAAAGCCATATATCATGCTCAGAGATATAGCTACATCAAAGTAAGCGGTGAAGTTAGTTAGCGATTGATTATTATTATTTACATCAAGCCAACCACTATTCTGTACGTCGCATGATTGTCCAGGATTTAGAGAAACATAATTTTTCATAAGACTAATTAGACCAACATTTTTATTTATATCAATTTCAATTGCATTGATTTCATATCTTGCTTCTTCAAACAAATGACAGATAGTGTTAGAAACTAAAGCTGTGTTTGTCACTTGCGCTCCGTCAGTTTTTACGAATCTTCCATGTACGTAAAGTGAACTTTTGCTCGGCAGGAGACACTGGTCCTGATTTTGAACTATGATCCGAGTTTGATCACTGTTGTTGAAGATTGATGAGGTATGAGGCTCATCAAAGAAGATTGGTGTTTGAATATTTAAAATTTCCGCCTCCATGACAAATAATCAATCGTTGATAGACAAATTGACAGATGCAGGTGCAAAAAATCTTGAATCTATTTATTCACTTCTTCTTTTTCTGAGCTTCAGACCTAGAATTTTTAAGAAGAGGGCACTTTCGGGTGTTAAGCCTTTGACTGCTCTTTGTAGACTGATTAGTTTCTGCCATTGTGCCGATTTATTATAAACGAGGTCAATCTTCGTGTTGAAAACGATACCCATTATTAGAGAGACTTGATGTATAATCTAATTGTTACAACTTCACCACGAAAATTAACCAAACATCCATCTTAATCAACTATGCGGAGCTCTATATGATCTATTGTCTGCACAGCGACTGGTAAGTAAATGGCATGAGATGGTACTTCCACTATCTTATATCCAGGTGGTACTAGAGGAAAAAATTCATGAATAGCATGTACTTTCTGATCATTAATGTATGCGCCTGTAGTAATGCTATACTCAATTCTCAAAGAATTAACTTTCATGATTGATACTGGTTGATCAGATTCCTATGCTTGTTTAGCTTCTAGGCTGCGTGGAGAAAACCCCAGCAAATGGCCGATATAATCTTTAGGCTCGAGATTGATGCTTTGACTGCAGTAAATTTGACTTTTTAAAGTATTTTTGTTTGGCCTAATATGAATTTCGATACCCTTGTTTGCCAAAGCGTTCTATAGATAGCGCTGTATGTCACTTATTTCGTAACTTCCTGTAGGTATTTCAATTATTTTATCACCCACATAAAATTTAATTTAGCCAATCTTTTTATTATGTCGTTTACTTACTGAAAGTTGTTGTTTTGCCGAATTCGCATCATTCACAGCTTTAGCTATTCCTGCAGCTGCTACAGCTAGTGCTCCAGCAGTACAGAGACTCGCAAAAACGGGCGTGAGGAAGCGTAAACATCCTCCTACTTTGGTCGTTACAGGTAGAATACGAGGTTTATTCACATTTCTTCTCGCACCAGCCTTTATCACAGCTGCGCGTGCAGCGACAATTTTTCTCAGTGTATTCTTAAGTCTTGCTGATACCCATCCCCAATTTTGATTTCGCCTTTCTTGCGTTTGCTGCTCCTGAAGCAACAGCGTTTTCACCCATGCCTGCGTTTGGAGTAAGGACACGTTTCCAAGCTTTTCTAGCTAGTACACTGTCAGCTGAGTTTCTAGCCTCGATATTTTCTCAATTTTGTGAGTTTTCTATATTGTGCTCTATGCAAGCAGTATCCAGTGGATTGATTGCAGGATCACCTCGTGCTAATCGTTTGGCTAGTTTCGTACCGGGTAACTAATCAAATGGAGCTCAAACGGCAAATTGTTGATGATTCTGTTGAGCAAGCCTCTCCCACGTATGGATTCGATGTAATTGACAAGGATAGGAATCTTCACCACACATGTAATGATCCATAAAAAAACAGTCACACCTTAGACGTTGATGCATCAACATGTCTTCGCGTCAGGAAATTTTTCAAAAGCAAAAAAATATTTTGCATCAAATTGCTAAAGCTAGTGAATGAATTGGACGAAAACATAGGTTATTAAAGTTATGTAAAGAAACAGTTGAGCGCACATTAAATGACACTTTTAAACTCATTGTTAATCCTCTAGAGAAAATTATTGGTGGTTTAAAGAATATGAAAAAAGTTGAAGCAATTAGAGGGAAAGAAGAAGCAAAGAATAAAGCTGATGAAAGTATTGATGATGATGATAATTCGTCATATAAAGAAATTAATGCTGATGAGGAAGAAGCAAACGAGACTTTAGATACCAGTACTTTAAAGATATTAACTGCTAGTGAAGCGGAAAATAACTTAGAAACATCAACATCTGCATGGATTGATGACGCAAACAAGTATCTCATATTGCTAGGTGAACGAAGTAGAGAACTCGATAATGCGTATCGAGTAAGAAAATTAACGGAAGATAGATTAATGATTGAAGATGCTCAGATAAGTGTCAGCCAAAAATATATTCATGTGGGTAATTTGAATATTCCAAAAGTAAAGGCTTGCTTGAACTTTTACTTTAAAAAGTACCTCAAGAGTCCTCTATAACTCCCAGTGGTCTTTAAATTATAAACATCCGTGGCATTGATGAGACCTGGCAAGCTGATCTTGTTGAAATGCAACCATACGAGAGAGTAACCTAAGTACACATGTACATTTTCACTGTAATTGACATATTTTTAAAATTTACCTTGGCTGTCCCCGTAAAATCCCAGAAGAATGAAAATGTAACTGCAGTAATGGAACCTCTACTTGATAAGGGACGCGTACCAAAAAATGTACATATGGATAGAGGAAAAGAATTTTACAACTCGCAATTTAAAAATCTTATGAAGCACACTGCAGTTAAAAAGAGAAGGCTAACTTGTAAGTATCTTTTGTATTAATTTTAAGTTTTTTCTGAATAAAATGTATATCTTTTTTTACTTGCACATTTATCTATCCTTAATCTAGCAAATGAAAAAGGCCAATTTGGTTTAAATTACATTTATTAGGATTTTTCTTACCAACCAAATATATGAAATTTTTATGTATAAAGGTACCACAGTTGATGCGTTGCTGATACTTTTGGCCTTGAAAGAACTGTGAAATGAGGTTGAAGTAAATTTTGAATAGTTTCCACTCATCAGGATTCAGAGTTACACTTGCACGAGGATGACTGACTTGCAGATTCACTGATGAAATGAGATTTTCATCCTTTTTAAAGTCAACACCGATGACAATTTGCTTTGTTAATGATGAATTCAGGTTGTATGTAGTCGCATGTAACATTTAATTTCGTGGTGTATAAGGCATGATAAGTATCTCACTAAAGGTTTTCACAGACTGCGCAATGATTGAATATTGCAAAAGCACTTTATACTTTTTTCTTCTTAATAAGTTCATTTGCATTGTAGCATCCACCTAAATACCGCATGCAGAGATCACCATCTTCACAGGATTTTGTCATTCCCAGCACCAAATTTTAGTCTTCATTCAGCAATTTGGTCATCCTTGTTGGTAGAAACAAGGTAAATTTATTTTCTAAAGTAACAATGTACCGCACTCCAAATTGTGTTGTTACTCTTTTCATGTGGGTGATTACATAGCTTTTATTCAGCTTTAAGTTCTTCAACTTCTCTGTTGGAAGGAAATCCTGGTAGACAGCAATTTTGTTTAGTTTTGAGAAATCCATCTTCACTTGTTAATATTCAATGTATTCAATTTTTTCTCTAAAGTTTTTAAGTCGATTCGCACTTGTTTCACTTATTTTAGTTTGCTAATGTTATTTAGAAATACGTTGGAGTGATTTTTTAGCTCTTGTAGCCTTTTTTCTGTACAATCAGGGTATCTGACAGTAAATTGATGAAGGTGTAGAGCTGGCCTCCTTCTATAGACTCTTACCCTCTCTAACAATTTCCTGAGACTTTTCCACAATGTTGTCCTGTATTGCATCATATGATTCAACATTGTTCTAAAAGGTTCTAAATTATAATGGAAATGTGTGGCATATAATTTTTTAACATCGAAAAATGTAATGCGTCATTGAAAATAACCTTGAAGTTGTTTACAAAAAAAAATTGCGCAGTTAAATTTGATAATGACGTCATTAGTTATAGAATATTCAGCATTATAGAAAATAATGTTAACGCTGAATTGAATCATCCTCGATTTTCTATAACCTATATTATAGAGTAGCCTTAGTAGATGATTTAAAGAAATTTACATTATTGTATTATATTAATTTTTTTGCTTTTTAAAATTTTTATTTTCAATCTTTAAAGTATAATGGTGAAAAATTGACCTTTCCAAATGAGAGCTGAAAAGTGAGCTTACATCTGTAGATAAAAAAGGTATGCGACCTCAGCTCGAATGTCGTTGTATGATATAAAGAGTGATAAGCGCTGGGTAGTGTACTCTTGATATTTATTTTATTAAACGTCCACGACAGGTCTGAAAATTAAATTCATGCTGTCTATAATCTCTCTCTCGAGTCTCGAAATTGTTGACGATATCTTGTTACATATCCCTTGTCGAGAGGTTGTCTGACCTATAACATAAAGGAAAAATAATGAATATCGAACTTTGTCGTTTGCCTACGAAAGCGAGCTGTACAAAGAAGCGATCACTGTAGAGAAAGAAAGCATAGGATAATGAAATGCGTGCAGCCTTAGCATGTCGATGCGTTAATGCTTCTAAAACGTTTAAACGCGTGTCGCTGTTATCTCTAGTCCTCGCTCGCTCGCTACTTGATACTAGTATAAAAAGATCTCTGAGCATATGACCTATAATAAGGAGTAACTTTTTTATTATTATTTTAGATAACATTCTTTCCTCCGATTAAATTTAAATATTTTTTTTACCTATAATTTTCAGGAAGATTCTAGGCCGTAGAAAAAAGTTTTTTTCGCAGGGAGGAATTTTTAGTTGAAATTATGAGAAAGCAATAAATCATCCTTATTTTTCTCATTTAACCTTGACTAGTGCATGTGAATAACCTTGAAATTTCTTTTCTGCAACAGTTAACCTTAACACAATTGCGTAATATTATTCTATAACGTCATCAGATCTTCCTAGAATTTTCTAAAAGCTTATAGGTTTTAAATAAAGCCAGGAATTTGTTAGTTAAAGTATTATCAGGAAGGAAGAAATAAATCATCCTTGTTTCTCTCATTTAACCTTCGCACAATTGCGTAATCATAACGTCATCGGAATGTTATTTTTTTCACTTAACCTTGACACGTGTATGTGATAACCTTGATGCAATCGTGACGTCATCAGGACCCTTCGAGAATGCTCTCGAAGCTTAGCACGGACATGAAACATTTTTTCCTCAAAAACTTAGTACGGACGTGAACCACTACTGGTGGAAGCTTCTAGATGCCGGTAAGGTAGGTATTTGCAATTAGAACGCAGCCTATACATCTACTCGCCTTTATGCTTTTCTTTTCGAATGCGCTCTAAACGAACCCATTTGGGTCTCAACAGGTATCTACTTGAGCTCAAGTTCCTAAGGACACCAACTTTCATTTGAGCCGCAACATGACTGAATTCTCAGGGTTTTTTTCTTTCTTGTTGATAACTTTTCATCAATTTATTTACAAAGGTAATGCAAGATAAGTGACTTTCAAAAATATAACTTACCAGTTTTTCTCAACTATTATTATAAAATATGAAGAAAAATGAAATGAGATAGTGAGCTTTAAAAAAGCACATTTTTTTCAAAAAAGTTAAATACAGAAAGCGTATTTTGTATACATGTTTTCAAACAATTCAATACAATAAATTTCTAGATTAGTTCTTCAAAAAAGTGTACAACTGGAATTCAGAAACATTCAATAGAATATCTTCTATTTAAATCGAAGTGCTTCATTACAGATTAACTGCAGTAGAAAATTATTGATCTTTGGCTTCCGTTCATTTTGATTCGCGTCCCTGCAAAGTTAATTATGTAAGAAATTTACTTTCATAGCCTTAATAAGTTAAAGTGAAAGTAGATGTACAATAATGACTGGAAACTTAAGTATGCAAAATTTGAAAAGGACATACAAGCTTTGGAGATATTTCAGTGATTCACCTGATGCAATCTGTAATACAAGTTTCAGTAGTTGTTAAAGTAGTTCTTCTTGCAACAAGTTAACTCTCTTGTTTCTGTAAATTATTCATAAGAAGTCCTTTTTCTGAAAATCGGAGGGTACAAAAGTACTTTTAGAACAACTTTTCTCCTTCAGTTCACATACATACATATTGTATCGTTCATTTTGTTTTAAGACGGAAGGAGCACTGGTAGCGTCCCAGTATAGAGAATTTAAATAAACGATAGTCGACTTAAGCATAGACCATTACCATTTTCAGACTACCATCCAACGAAGCATTTCTTTTTTCGTACTTCTCCTCTTTTTTCCGTTCATGAGCCACTTGCAATTTTTGTCATCCGTTTTTTTTCAGCGACAATGTCGAATTCTTGTCGGAAATTGGTACCATACTACTGTATTTTTTTTACTACTTTCCCTTTTAAGGAGTCTCCCTTTGTTTTTCTCAACCTCAATGCTTTTTTCCTTGATCGCTTCCGATTCTGACCCGACCTCGTTCCACTTTCCAGGTATGGAAATAGGAAATGCTCTTTACCTTATGAGTTTTGGGATTGTTCTGCTTTTGTTTGCATCTAGAGGGGATAGGCAATGTATATTTTATGATCGTGCGATGCCCCACTCCGTCAGTAAGGTAGGGACCTTCTGCGTGGCTTTCAGAGGGATTTCTCTGGCTCCCGACGAGGGAGAGTCACGTAGGTTCGTGCAAAGATAGACCTCGTCTCGAGACAAGATTAAAGTTGTCGGATCGCGCGCGACACTCGGGAAACGAAGTAGAAATCGTGTCGATTTGCGAACGTGTTCTCTCGTACATGGGAAAGAAGACCGAGAGAAATGGGTTGATTTGCGTTCCTAACTTTACACTACCTAAGGTAAAATGTTGCGCTCGTTTGAACGGAGCGTCTTTGAATGAATGCCTATCTCTTTTTCTGACAAAGAAAGCTTCAGTTACTTTTCTCTATTTTCAATATTCCACGATACTCTAACAATTTGGAAACCAGATTCAGTTTTAGTTTAGTTAATATCCGCAATGTGATCTTGAAACTAAAATTGAATGTTATTTTGTTTTATTTAGTTTTCAAAGTATCTCATGTTCTACATTTTTTGTAAATCAACAAATTCCAACTTGAAATTTTTAAAATTTGTTTAACCAGATGCAAGTTAAAACACAATTTTTCAACACTAGAAAATGTAAAAAGTTTAAGGTATTATTTACGTCGCAAACTTGAAGCATTCTGAACGACTGAAAACATCATTATTTTACCAATTTTTTTTTAATTTCAAAAAGAATACAGCTGCCCTGCTTAGAGATTGGTCCAACACATGTAAAAATTTAGGTTTATGGAAATGATACTAATATTGATGTACATGAATCAAGTTATGCTACTTATACAACTGTTGGGTTAGAGTTAAATTTGATTTTAATAGTTTTTATTACAAATTAAAAAGCTATCCACGAGGAAGGTCAGAGCTTAAATTAACTTTCGGAAAAAATAAGTTTAACCCTACTCAACAACAATATTACAGTGAAACTTTTAAGACGTTCAAAAGTCATATTTTCTCCTTAATGCTTTTGAGTTTAAATTCTGTGAAAACAAAGTATAAATAGTAGTGAGTTAGGAAAACGTCTTTTCATTTCCATACAAATTTCCATGAGCAGCTTTTTTGATTCAGACCTTTAACTTGAATGTAGTTGTAAATTGTAGAAATTTTTTATCGATCACTATTCTCTATTTCCATGTACCGCCAACTCTCAAATTCCAATGTCGATTATCTTCAAAATACACGGTTATCTGCAGTGCCTTGCTCGCAGAAATACCGTCGTAGGTAATAAATTTTAATACCTATGGATACGTACCGGATCTTATGCTATCTGGAGTCAGTAGTAAATGCCTTTACGATCAGACGAAGCGATTGGATAGAACAAGGAGATACAGACAGTTATGTTCAGCCATTTACTTTCCCACCGTTCCCAGTCTTACCACAGTTATTAAAGTCTCAAAAATCTATCCGAAAAATAGTGAATTCCATATGTCCATTGATTTATCAGACTTTCAAAATATTAAAAAAACACAATTAACTTTCGACTATTAATTAGTTAACGAGTCGTACGGGAGAACTGAAAATTGAAATAGTAAATCCTATGACGCGATGAATAGGACAAAATAAAAACAGAAACTCTTTTGTGTTAATTCAGCGCTTCTATTCCATACTGATACGCGTTTAGTCCGTGTAACATTTCAGGTCCTATGTCTAAGCATATGATCTAAAGTTATACAATGTATAACAATGTATAATATACATCGACCAAATGCGACGTGGAGTGGTATGGAATTGAAGCGTTGAGTTTGGGACTCTTTATTGTATATGCCTTTTTTATTTCTTAGTGTATTTTAAACATTTTTTTACCATAAAAATAAAACTTTATTTTCTGGAAAAAATTTCTTTGTTCGTTTTTAACGATCTCAGAAAAACGCAAAGTCATTAAAGATACTTGGGGGTTTTCGTTCAGGTCAGGGTTTCGGGTTTGAGGTTAGGTTATGACGAGTTTGAAGGTTATCCTCCTGGGCACGGGCTTTCGAGCCGAGCGAGGGAATTTCGCATATCTCTTATTTGTTTCATAGTTGAATAATTGTTTAAAATTCGCACGTTAAAAATGATTCACAGTCCGAGTCCATGATTTATGCTAATCTAATTATGTACATTTATGGCGGACCGAAACTAAAATAATTTTGAAAATAGAATATGGCTACTGTTTAAAAGTTGCTGCGTTTTATTACGAATAAAAATCTCTGATTGCTTGTTGAAATCAAAAATTGTCCCACGATGTCACAATGAGAAAAAACTTTTTAACGTTAAGATTTAAAGAAAATTTCACCTACGATACAAAATTTATGATTATTAGCGAATTAATACTTTAATTATAAATTGACTGTCAATTTAAAAATGATCCGAGTTCCAATATGCGGGTCAACTCATACACGTCACATGTCAGAAGAAAACATTTAGTTTTTTAACGTAGTCCAGATGAAGGCATCGGAATGCAATGTGCCAAAGACTGATATACCTAACGAAAGCTCGAGGAAATAAAAGTTCTTCGCATAACATTAATTTGGAATCTTTAGATTTTTTCCCTTTCCCTTGGTTGCTACGTCTTTCAAATTCATCACATAAATAAATATTCGAGCATTTTTATATAATAAGCTCTGTCGAGAGCGACACGCGAACCCGTGACTTTGATTCAATACATAAATAGTCAAACTTTCTCAAAAATTACATAAACAAAAAATGTTTAAAGCTTCATCTTCTAGCTCTTGAAAGAGAAACTTGTATTCGGTTCCCTATTATTAAGTTTAAGTTTCGAAACTTATAATATGTGTATAACATCAAAGCTTATCTATCCATTTCATAATCCAACTTGTTCAGTTTTTCGTTCCATTATATAGCAAGCAGAAATTTAAATTCTGATTGAAAAAGTAGTGTGACGTTATTGTACTTGCATGCAATATTTATTTACTTAGATATCTTTTCAAAAATATTATATTAACTTACTTTAAAATTCGTCAATAAAAGCTGGTTCTATACTTGAAGAAGGAAGAGGTTTAAGTAAACTTTTCCATCAATGGCTTCTCTTATTAATTAAGTTCGCCGGATTTCCCACAGGACTGATAATGTAGCTATTATAAGAAATTAATTATATTACATATATCTTGAAGCTACAATTTATCGTATTTCCAATTTCATCGCAAGTTGAAAATGTACCTGCGAATCTTTTCTTGAACATTTTTTTGAGCTCCGCGAGAATCTGATTCTTTTCGATACATTTCACATCACCTTGAAAATGTGCATGCATTAGGAACCGAATACATTCAAAAGGTTCAATGTACTTTGATTAATGTTGGCCACAGCCTTTACAGCTTAATTGCACATTATGCAAAACGAAAATCTGGCAGTCGTTTTTGTTTGTACTAGCGGCATCCAAGTTTTCTGGATCTCGTTCACGATGCTTAGTAGTAAAAGAATCCGACATCACCAAGCGCCACCACGACCGTGCCAAAAACTAACACCCTGACGCATTTCTCGTCCATCTTTCATAGTCAGCACCTTTCATCTCATCACATTTTTCAATGAGGTTTTATTCAGAAATATATGATCTCTCCGGTATAGTTTTGTCCAATTTTGTTTTAAAAAACTTCTCATTAATAATTATCATTTAGTATAATAATAAGTATATAATAAGTATCATTTAATAATTTTAGTTTATTTTTCTTTCAGGTAAGAAGAATCTTTTCTGGCAAATGTTACAAGAATTCCGGTTGCAAGTCTGATACTTGTATAATTGAGGCTCACAGGTAAAAAATAAGTGCTTGTTGTAATGGCTCAAGTCATAAAATTTCCAAATTTCCAATTTTCTCTCGTATACAGTTCAAAGCAAAAGTTATTGAACATTTTGCTCGAGGGGCTGGTCACTGAGAAATCTCAGATTTCTGCGGCAAGCGTGGAGCATTCACACCACAGAGCATCCACACGTTCCTGATGCACACGCTGCCTCGGTGAATCTAACTAACGACCGACCCCATCCGAACGCCACCGAGCTTAGCCGAGCCTGATTTTTCCTCGTGAGTCTTGCTTCCCGATCTCGAGAAGTTATGGAAATCTGCGCAATCCCAGCAATCTGAAAGAAAGCTTAGCACTTCCATGCGAATTAGATTAACTGCCACATTTATACTTTTAAGATTTCCAGATTTCTCAGTGATTAGCCCCTCGCATTGAATAAAATTTCCACAAGATTGTGGTAAGGGTGGTGAAAATTTACTGCAAACGTGAAATTTTCTCTAAAAAAACTGCAGCAAGATTGCAGGAAAAGGATCTGAAGAGACAAACAACGCAATGGTAGTTTTTTTCTGCAAGCTGGCAAAAAAAATATTCACAACGTTCTTAATAGACCGGATATTACACAACCTTACATAATTTTAATGTTTGAGATTGAACAGGCTTACTTGTGATTTTAGGGAGTAATTTCGAATTAAGTATCAGAATTTGTCCATTGATTTAGATTCACGAGATAAATAATAACAGAAGCCTTTTAAAGCAACATTGTCACAACCTTGCAGGCAGCTTACACTACAACTTTTATGACTTGAAAAAAAAATTCCTGTAAGTTGATGTATAACCTTATTGCAACATTTTTTTAATGGTGCGTTAAAGTGGTCCCTATTCTTATAAAGAGTCACATATTATTATTGCATACCTATATTACACTTACTTCCACATACCACGGGAAAAATTCATTGATAATGACCATTATAGAAATAATATTACTAAACTTATACAAATTTCATTCTGAGTGAGTTTAATATTTTACAATATTTCGAATAATAGTTTTTGTTCTAAAATATCGAACATTTGTAATTTCATTTTGTTGACTTTAAGTGCCGAAACAGTTCATGTCATGGGTTATGATATTTTCTTATTTCAGAAATAATGCTAAGAGTCAGCTTGGCATTATCATCAGGGGACATCGAAAAAAATGTTTAGCTATATTACCTAGAATTCTTGATATCCCAGCTCGAAAGTATCGCTGGATTTCGTCTTCCTAAATAGTTAGCTGTATTGAACAGATTTTCTTACAAATAAATTATAGATAATTTACCTAGAAAATTCAGATGTCATGCCTATATTTCTATTGCTAAACAAGTATAACAAGTAAGCTAACAAGTAGGTGTTACGCCTATCTAGCTGCGTTTTCTAGCTGTAGGGCCTATAATTGTTGTAGGTAATACGCCGATATATTTCTAATCATGATGAAGCAAAAATATAACAACCATACACATAAATATTTAAATGTTTATTTATGTATTAGATTCATACATGACTTAAAAATTTAAAATCTTTAATTGAAAACAAGAAGTTATAATCAATACATATCAATATTTACAATAGGGTGTATCGAAAAAAAGTTGCAAACATTTTTTTGAGGTTATTCGCTCACTGATAAAAGAATTCTCGAGGTTCAAGCTGATAAAAGTATATTTTATTTCATAAATCGTTTCCATCATTGTCATTGAATTACTGATTAGATTATTCATTTTTTGACTCACAATCCACAAGACACGAGGCACGAGCTCCTTGCATTTACGGAAAGGCCGGGGGTTAGTGTTGTGCGAACTAATGAAAGGCGGTAATTATAGTCATAAAACTGATGTTACAATTATTTTAGGTTAGAACTTTTAATAGATAATAAATATTTGTATCAATAAATTAATCAAAATTACTTTGAGTTGATGTTTACTTGTAAATATAAGTCTCTAATGTTACAATACTCGTATTGCCACAGTATCTAAACTTTCTAGGTAGAACAATATAGCTGCTGCGTCTAAACGGATTAGCTGTACGAAGAAACTAATTATAGGAAATATGCTGTTTGATCATGGCTGCTAGAACGTTTAGCATATGAGGATAGAATTATCTCCCAAATTTTCTGTCTGCAGGAGACAGGCGGTTTGTATATCATAACTATCTAGTTTGCAGTTCTACCTAAACTTTATTGCAAATTCAACTATATCACCCCAGCAATACATTTCTAGCTGTAAAAGCTATATCATTTTTTTTAATGCAGAGTGGGGTAAGATGCCGGTGCGTGGAAGACCGATTATTACAAATAAAGCCTGTGTTTTCGGATTTTCATATTAGTTTTTTTTACATAAAACACCGAATCATAAATTGTTTCTATAAATATCCAAAATATATTAAAATTAATTAAATCTTTCACCGTCCCATGCGGTACACGATGCCGCGCAGCGAGAATCCCTTTGTATTTCCGCAGAAAGTCAAAGGATATAATTGCTCTTGCCACATACTTTACTTCAATTGGTAAAAAAACTATAATTAATGGTCAAAATGTCCGGAGTCATTTTTCTTTTTCATATTGTACACTCCAGAATTATTATACAACATTATTTTTATTCTACAATGTTTATCTTGTGTCAATAAACGACAATAACATGAAGGCCACCGTACCCCAGTGTATGTAGCACGCTGACCCGAATGCAACACCTATAAAATAATTAAATGTCAAATAATAATGCAATTAAAAAGCAGTTTTGAGTAAAATAATGTGTTCTCTAATAATATGAGGTTCAGCTTTAAAAAATACACACATCATAATAGAGTTTCAATCATAATTTACAGGGCATTTAAGTTTGAGCACGGCACCATATTCCACTCTCTCCTACATAAAAAAATTAACCAAAGTAGGGTGATATTCGTTTACAAAATGGGTTCTATAAACTATTTAAATATATGTAGTATTAAGAATTTTTCGCTTTTATACCTTTGGCGTATATGCCCTTTAAAATGCTAGGTAATGAATCGGTCCTGTGGGTTAGGTGAGGTTCCGAGAGATAGATGGGGTCCAGAGTCCAGTTCGGAATCAGTTGTTGGCATCCAAGTGATTGGTGGGATCTGAGGCGGGGTGCCGAGCGATAAAGTAGTCCCGTGGGATAAGTCGGATCCAGTAGGATAGGTAGGGTCCCGATGGAAAGTTATTCTACCGTAGAATATGTTGGGTACCGAGGGATAGGTGGGTTCCCGTGGGAATATTGACTTTCCGTGGTATTTGGGGTGTGTTAGGGCATAGGTGGAGATCCTGAGGGATAAGAGGGTTCTGAAAGTTAAGAGGGGTCCCAAAGGATAGTTAAGGTCACGTAGGACAATACTAATTAAAAGAAATGGGGTAGGTCTTCCGGGACTGCTCAGTTCCCGACGGAAACGTTGTATCTCGTAAGTTATGTGCAATCCCGAGGGATAGGTTAGTTTCCGTACGATCAGTAAGATTCTCAGGGATAAGTAAGGTTTCATGAATCAGGAGGGGTTCAAGTATTAGTGAGTCCCGAAAGAAAAGTACGACGGACGACCACCCGAACGAAACTAAAAGTGTTCCATCCTGAGGTTACCAAACACTAAAAGTAAAGAAATTTAGGAAAGAAAACTCCTTAAATTAACGCCCCTATTCCACAGTACTCCTTATCGCGTTTACGCGAATTACAGCGTCACGTCGTATTTGGTCGATGTTATAGCTCGAAGTGCTACACTCACACACAGGACTTAAAGCCATACAGCCATCAAACGAAACAAAGAGGCGCACCTTCTAAACACGACATAGAACACTATAAAAATGAGGCGTCGATGTGGATCTCTTTTTATCTGTATTTAAAGCCAAATGTAACTCGTGTTTTTATGCCACTCAAAGACTTTCACTGCGAGTTGTGTTACATTCTGTTTCTTCAACTTTTAGCTCTCAGAGTTTCTGGACTTGTTCTTATATAGAAGTTTTTTGTTTAGTTTAGTTTTTAGTATAGCCTTTTTATTTCCATTTTTTTTGCGTTAAAAGGCTCTTTGTTTAAGGAGCTTTCTTCCTGACAGAAAAGCATAGAATTTCGTTAACTTTTCCTTGCTAGAGCCTACACGTGAAATTTTGATATGTTTGCCTGAAAGGTCGACGCATTTGCGACTGTAAAATTGCATATCTATGAGAGGAGTAGCGTGGGCGTAAAACAGACGTGGACCGAACCTCACTGCAGCCGTCGCGTTAAATAATGCACGGTTCTTACCGCACTAATATTTCAAAGGAGCTACCATCCGCCGACTACGTGGTACAAACTTCGCATTATATATGAAGGTACACAGCCGCTTCGAAAGGACCTTTGGTCCTTCGAATGAAAATGGGCCAGAATGGACCATCCACAATCCAGTTTGCCTCACATTGCATATACTATATGAAATGTGTAAAGTCTATCAGCAATTTTCATTTGCTACATGTATTAAGGGATTCAATAACAAAATGAGTAGTTTCATGCTGAAGAATTCATTATTTCTTTAAAAAAAGATCCAAAAAATAAACCATTGCATTTTATAATTAAGCAATTTGTTATTCCAATATAATAAAAATAAATTTAAAAATACAAAAAAATGATAAGACATCCAAGATATTTTATTTTAATTTAGCACTTTCACGTTAAAAATTCAGATTTCACTCATCATATATATTTTTTTACTTTTAAAACAAGTGAGAAATTTCTGATAAATAAATTATTCAGCTAATAATTTCCATTAAAATTTCAAAGGCCTTGTGCTAGACGTCAGAAAATTTCAGAACTTAATAACATTAGATATCCTGCGAATATTATAGTAGGAATAAAATTAAAAGATATGATATAATAAAATGTAGATGATGTATCATAAATGTTGCATACAGAAATGTACCTAAATGAAAGATTTCTTTGCAGAGTATTCTTTTGCCTGATTTGCATTGCACTTCTCTGTATGGGTCGAGAGACAGCGTACGATATAAGGAATTTTTATCTATAATAATAGCATAAATAATTAAAAAATTCTTGAAATGTCCACTATTGTCGGCATGGAAATCCATTTAACTTTTAAGTGCATTTTAATTAAATTCACAAAAGAGAGGGCGACTTTAGCATCGGGTGTTTGGATAGCCTACTTGCTCAAAGTAAAAAAAGCTTCTAAGTGGATTTCTCTTGCAAAGCGTGCCTTTCTTTTGCTATTGAAGACTCATCAACGTGTCAGTCTGAGCGACTAATTGGATCGAGATTCCACAAATGCACCACTTCGCAAACAATGGACGCTTCGGACGCGAATCTATTACATTCTACTTCTGTAAAGCTTTACCTAAAACGCGATAACGAGTTTCACGTTCGATTGCATTACCTGAAGCGTTGAAGCCCAGCTCAAGATCAACTTTCGACTTAACGAGTATCGCCACGCTCCCGAAGGATGAAATTGTGAGATGTTTTCAAGACAAAGGGTTGCACCTATCTCGCGAACGCTATACAAGCAGTGTTTCACATTTCAGTCAGACGTCATTATGAGGGCGATGAAGAGGTTAACGTAAAGTACGGGTCGAAGGGTAAATCTTGAAAGCCATAGGGGGAAAGTCCAAGTAAATGTAGTCCGGCATCTGTTTGCAATTCATTAGGGCTGGAGTTTTTGATCAAAATGCAAACATTGGCTACGTCTTCCTTACACAACACTTGCTTATTAAATTTTGTTACAGATCTTAGTTTGTAAAGTTGAAGAAAATTTTACAATCTTCGATTTTTATTCATTAGTTAAAGGCAGTGGCCAGAAACGAAGGGGGTTCTAGGCGCAAGACCGTTTGTTCCTTACTAGAAGCAGTATCTTGTGCAATGTGCGTAGAAGAATCCTACACAACCTAAAAGCTCAAAAATAATTATTTTAGAAGATATCTATGAAGACACATGTTTTTCTTCAAATTATACATTTTTAATTGAATCGAAGGGGAGCCCGAAACGACCCGAAATTGAGCCGATGGCAAGTCCTGTAAACTTCACAAGAGTTGCAACTGTCTACATTCAGTACCTGCTACGCATGATATTTTTTGTAACAAATGGAGGAAATGTTTGATTTGAAAAACAATGAAAACAAATTTTTCGGAAAGAGATCATTTTTGAAAATTCATGGCAAACATGCAAAAAATTACTGAAGTTTTCGGACATTTTATGTGCATTTGTAAATGACCGGAAATGTCCAGAAATTTAAGATAGCCACAGGTTTTTGGAAGAAATCCAAACGTTTCCAAAATTTACGGAAATTCATGAAAATTGGCGAAATTTCCAAAGTTTCTGAAAATCTATAGGAGATTTCGAAAAATCTGTAAACTGCAATTATCCAAAACATAATGAAGTGAGTTTATGATGCTGGCAGTCATGAAAAGTGATTTTGAATCGCAATACGCAAGCGTAACAGCAAGAAAAAGTACTCTGGCTCGAACTATTCAAGCGCAGCAGCTAGAAAAAAAGTAATCTTGCTATAATCGCGCAAGCGCAACAGCTAGTCAATTTTATTTTTGTAATTACTTTTTATTATTATTATTATTATTATAACTGATAACTTCCCGCACGCAATACATGCCTCAAAAAGATAGCATTTCAGGCATGCGTTGCAAAATCAATCTAATATAAAATCAATGATTTTGTGATCTAAATCGTCAAAAAACAAAAAGAGTCCTTTGTTTCCGGATTCTACGAAAAAAATTTAATAAAAAAATTGACTATGAAACTTTTTTTTATCAAAGTGGAAACTAGTAACAATTTAAAATTTTCTTCATCGCAAAGTTTCTCTTTTATTGAACCAAATGAAATTTTTTATTTTAAGAAAGATGATAGTGTGTTAAGTAATCTTTTTTAATGTAAAAAGTAGGCTAAAATCTACCTTTAAGTTAAAAATAGTATTAATTTAGGGATTCCTAATTTAAGATTTTAGTAAGTAAAATACATTGAAAATACTTATTCGTATGATAATGAAAAGAGCAAAATAAATAGATGGGAAGTACAAAGTGGATTTATGCCAGGAAGTGGTATAAGGTAGCAAGACCTGGACATACCAAGAAAAGGTTAAGAGTACAATTAAAGTGATTAATATGAAATTATTGCTTATGATGTGCGATAAAACACTAATAGACAGAGTGAGTCATGAGATGACCATAAAAAATGTCGTGCAGAGGAGACACTAGTTGCGTATGTAAAAGAAATTCGTTAAGATGGTTTCGGTATGTTGAAAGAATAAGAGATAAAGGTCTGACGAAACAAGTGTATCAAGGTAAAGTAAATGGAACACAGTGGGACAAAATCGCTAAAAGCTGACCAAAAGTATAAAATGTTAATAAAACGGGCCAAATTCTGTTACTCGTGGGTTACCTTCAAATTTTTGGGGTCGCTGATTACGAATTCGATGTCAAAAATCTCGAAAACAAAATGGCGGATCCAATATGGCGGACGAGTATGCGAAATAAATTTTGGATTTTCCTTGAAGTTGGTGTAAGAGGGTTTTTTAGGATCGTTGATTACGAATCTGCTGTCAAAAAATCCGAAAAAATTGGAGGATGAGTATGCTAAACAAATTTTGGATTTTCCTTAAAATTCGTATAAGGGGGTTTCCAGGGTCCCTGATTACAAATCCAATGTAAAAAACTTGAAAAACAAAATGGCGGATCCAGCATGGCATAACACTGAATGACAAGTTATCGGCTTGACAATTTTTTATAATAAACCACGTGAAACCTGTACAAACATTGAGCGAAGAAAAAAGTCTTGAGATGTACGTACGGTATTATTTCCACTCACAATGTATTCATTGTGCTTTAACTTGCAACATATGTGAAAATTACCTGCAGAAACTTGCAGACGCGGCTTTAATTTTATCAAATTGTATGGAGAGTGTTTGTTTTATCTGAAGACATCGAAATATCTCAAGAAATACGCATCTAAATTTAGAGTTTTCAAATGGGAGCCTATATTTATTATTGCGGATTCAGATGCTCCATAAAAAATACGTAAGTTTTATATATTTTGAGATTGGAAAATAATCAATTTTTTCAAGAATAATTTTATGCATATAAACATGAAAAAAATTCAATCATTAAAAATAGATTTCCATACTATCTCACTTTTTGGCTCATTAGAGACATAAATATCTATAGAAAAAAGAGGGAGAAAAAGGGAAAGAGTCAACCAGAAAAACCGACCTCTCACTCTTTCTCTTTCTCCGTCCTTTTTAATACTACTTGGGGACCAACATGTTTCGAGGCCAATTTAGACCTCCTCATCAGGGAAAAATTTATATGATGAACTAAGGTATCAAATAAAATAAAAAGATCATGTAACCTAAAAATAACTTATTTCAAAGGATATTCACTGAAAAATGATTAATTCTAATGCAGTCCATATGTTTATTGAGAAAAGATTGTTAAAAAAAACAAAAAAAATTGGTTCATTTTTTTCATTAAAAAATTAAAAGTAAATTATTTATATCTAAGTAATGATTCTATCCTATACTTTGTTATATCTTAAGAGATCCCTATTCAAATTAATGGCTTTATGAAGCTACTTTCATCTTTTTATTAGTAATGATGTAAAAATGAGTTACTTCCTGTGTTTGTTAGAAAACTGTTTTCAAAAAAGCACCACATAATTCTGTCCAAGATTCTTATGGTTATAATAAAAAACACTTAAAAAACTGTTTTAAAAACATACACTAGATAATCCAGTCACTAATTCTGATTATTAAAAACACTTTAAAAGTTCTATTTAATATATTGTGTTTGAACTTCAAAAAATTAAAAATTAGCACAAACAGAAAAGAATTATTTTCAATGTGTACCGTGTAAAATCTCGACGTAAACTAACTTCTTAAACCAAAAGCGAACTTCTCACCGAAAGAAAGAAAGAGAGAGAGAGAGAGAGAGAGAGAGAGAGAGAGAGAGAGAGAGAGGGATAGAGAGAGTCAAAAGGGGACAGAAATGCAAACGAAAATTTGTAGTGTTTACTCTTGTTATAACAAACAGTAAAGGACTCAATTTTTACGAGCGACACTAATTCATCCTGACCCAGGCAACTCTTAATAGGGCACATGTTGACCAAAATTTTAAAACTGGATTCAGAAAAGGAATACATTTTTATGAATTTCTGGAAAATTAGTTTTTAACTTCTTATTTTATTTATTAATATGAAAACAATTCAAAAATCCTTTATTATAAAATAAAAACGATTGAAACTAAAAATATGGGATTGCAATAATTAAAGAAATGTAATAAAAACTTAAGTAAATAACGT
>JAAAKG020009549.1:0-21122 GCA_010014905.2 Druon quercuslanigerum
TTTATTATGTAAGCGGAAATATTGTAAGGAATGGAAGTCATGTAAACCTTTAGGGGACACATTATGAATAAAGAAGATTAAATTATATGATTTTCACTAAATAATATTTGATTAGAATGAAATGGGGATTGAATGTGTCAATGTATATTTTCATTTAGATTCTTTAGTGTGCCCTTTTATTCGGATTCTTTGTTTTTAATTCAAACAGATTGCGTACAGCACAAATTTAAAATATCATTGTTTGTTACGGCTTTTTCTTGTTCCTTAATTTGAAAACCAATATTTAATCTGGAATTTGCCAGTGACATGAATTTGCGCCTTGTTAGACAAGAGGCAAAATATGTTGTAGATAAGAATTACGTTGCTTGATGCAGTGACGTAGTCTCAGGAGCCCCGAGATGTTTTCTTGACGACACAGGCTATAGACTGCAACTTTACATCAGGGTTATGATCGGCAGTTTCTTCAAGTCGGAGGCTTACTGTTACCAGCTTGGGACAAAAAATATTTTATAAATAAAAACTTGCAGACAAGACATTCCCTCCACGCAGCATACTCATATAATTAAATTAACCTTTCTCGTCAATATCTAGTTTTGAAATGTCTTTGCTTAATTACGTCACGCTCTATAAATTTTGTAATACAGCCCTTCTCCTACATCGTTTCAATGTAAAGGGCTTACAGTGAGGAAAATAATCCAACCAATAATGTGCACGATATAACACCTCGTTCTATATTTGCATGTTGTAATTAAAATTATTGACAGGATACCCTAATTTTGAGAGGTAATAACTCCCGGCAGAAAAAAATCTCATAAAATTTTAGTAAAAATTAGGCGAATCTGCTAAGCTTTATAAATAAAACTATGCATTTTTAAGTTTTGGAATTCAGTGAAGTTTTAAAATGTCATTTGTGCATGGATTTATATTGATGGTATTTATTTAGGAATAGAATTAAGCTATCGCGCCGTTAAATGGCTAAAAATTTAAGGTAATATAAACTGATTGCTATGCTATCAATGAACACTGAATAAAAGTGATATGTCGGGAATGAAATTTACTCATAATAATGTTAAGGTTATTGTAGAAAGGCGCTTGCTAACTTGATCGAAACAATTATAGAAAAAAGTGTTAATTCCGAGGTTTATTCTATTTTGCAGCGGTAGGAAGATTTTCACTAGATTTGGACAATGGCGGAAATAAAATGGACCCTTGTTTCTACCCTTTATCCTAAAAATTTAGCATGTGCCTTTGCTTACCAAACTCAAACTTATTCTGCGAAACTTTTATCCCTGAAAGATCTTTTTTATTCAGTTTTCATTGAAAGAATAGCAATTAAATTTTCTTGAATTTTAGGCCATTAAATGCCACGATAGCTTACTTCAATTTTTAAATAAATACATTCGGCACAAATTCTTACAAAAACGACCTTCTTAAATATTAAGAAATTTTAAAAACTGTACCGCATTTCAAAAATGTTTTAGAACATAACAGAATTTGTTTTAATTTCCCAACATATTCTTAGTTCTGGTATTATTTTAAAGTACACGTTTCTGCGTGTCAATCCTAACTACAGCATTTTTCTTTTTTTAACGAATTCACTGTCAGTGACACATAAATGGACAAAAAAAGTCCTGCCACTTTTGTATCATGATATATATGTGGGCATTTCAGAAGAAAATGATTTAAGGCTGTTTGAAAGGGTTGTATAAAAATGCCGAAAGCTTTGAAACGCTCAATACTTACCAATGACCGACAAAAATTCGGTTTTGAGGTTTTAAAAATGCATTGTGAAAATTGCTTAGACCCCGGGAGGGTTCTCGCTTTGACATTCAGGGGATGGGAGGGGAGCGGGTGAGTCTCTGGTTTTTAAAAAAAATCCGGTTAATGATGAAAAATGAGAGTAAAGTGGTGTCGCAACGTCGTGAAGTACGCATGAAGCCGACTGACAGCTGATGGCGCTAATAACTCAACCGTACTTGATCATTCTACAATAATTCACTGTCGGTAAAAGTCGCATCTGTCATGGCGGGAATTTTAGTTATATTAAAAACTGCAAATGGTGATTTTCTTTTTTAAAATTGTTTATTTACATGTACGGCTGATTGGCGAATGCACGGCATCACTGCGATTTGAATGGAAAATCAATTTTTCTTTAGAATAATAAGCGTGGTCTGCGAGTGGGAAAAGTGTCACAAGCGATAAAAGGAAGCCGCTGTGAACTCGCTGATAATAACCGATAATAATTTTGCAATTTTCTTTAAAATTATTTTTTTAATTATTTACGTATCTTGTTGTTTTTAACGTACAACAAACATATGGAAATGGCGCTTTACGTAGACTCGTATACATAGTCGGAAGAAGAAGAACCAGAAGGTGATCAGGTTGTGATCAGAAAACAAGGAAAAAGAAAACAAAAAAATCTACTAGATAAATGCAAAAAAGAGACAAAAAAGGGGGATCCGACCGACGATATTTGGTAAGCGTAGTCGAGCGTTACCAACTATTCTCTGACGGGAAAACCTCCCTGATGCGCTTTCATGCGGCCTTGCTACACCGCGGCTCTTTTATGGGCCTTCATTTGAATGGGCTGGACTACCAGACGTGGACCCGGCCCCAGATCTCGCGCTCCTTTTTGGACCCGTTCTGACCTCTCTAGTTTTCCACAGTTTCCGAGTGGTTACCGTGACCCCCATCTGTTCGCAGCTACAGCACACGAGGATCGGCGTTGGATCTGGACACTGTCCACGTAGGTGTCCCCTCTTTTGATACTTCCAGCAAATGGCGTCGACCAGTAAGTCGACCGAGACGGGTTGCGGGGCTTCCGCCTAAGCCACCTCCTCTGGTCAACGTATTTCCAGTCGGCAGAATCCGCGCCTGAGTATGACGTGCCATCAGCGGTGAACGAAGCGGTCTACATCTTTACCAGAATCTGTTGGATATACAAAATGAATATCACATATAATCTGATCTTTGGTCCTGTAATCGCGTACAGAAAAATATACCGTCGTCTGCGATTATTTTGAATGTTACTTTTTACTCATTTACTGAATGGGGCTCCAGTATCTATCTCTTCCACATAAGGTTTAAGGTACCTAATGTGCTCCTTACCGGCGTTTCTCCCGTCGATAGAAACCAAACTAAAGACGACTGAAGATAAACGGCGTTTAATCTCATATGGCCGAGATATTTCGGACACAACTTAGCGGCCACATCAGCCTTGTTTGATGTAAACGTTGACTCGCTCTTACCATTCCTCAGGGTTTGGTTCACGCAGCTGATTACCTACTTCTAGCTGTCGACGGAATAATCGGTAAGGCAAGGGGTTTCTCCCAAATTTGCGGAAGGCGGGTGACACTTTCAGGGATACATGGGATGCTGTGTTGTACGTAAAACGAAATTGGTGCAAATTGGCGTACCATTCCCTATGGTTATCCTGTACGAATGAGACAATCATTGTCTTGAGGAGCCTATTAACTCGTTTGGTGAGTTTTGCTTGGGAATGTTACACAGGGTTTGTGGTGTGTATTATTCCGACGATTTTACACATCTGTTCCATCAGCCTACTTGGAAATTCGGTGGCATTATCGGTATGGACCACCTGCGGAGCGCTCTAACGTGACACTATCAGGTCGATGAAAGCCATGCGGATGTTGGATCCATTTGCCGTACGGAGGGGAATACACTCCACGTATTTGATGAAGAGGTCTTGGAAGCCCACAACGTACTTGTAACCAGCTTTACTGGTCGGGAATGGACCAATGACATGACCTGAGATGATTGTCCATGGTTGTTCGACCACGCGCTGACCCATCATGGTCGCTGATCGGGCCTGTTCTACCTTACACATTTGGAAAGGGCCGCAGCGTCGCACAAATTGTACAGTGTGATAGTACAGCCCCCGCCAGTAATATCCTAACGCGATTCGGTGATAGGTCTTGAGGATAACCAACTTTCTCGCTAGAGGCTCCGAATACGCCTTTTCTAATATTTTAGCCCCTTCTTCCTCGGTGACTACAAGTTTCCACGAGTCCAGGTCAGGAACCAAGAGGTCTGCTGGTAAATCAGGGTAATGTTTTTACAGTCTACCGCCCTCAACCTTCCAATCCGCGAAGACCCTTGGCCTATCCGGGCGGCTTCTACTCGCTTAGTGTACCACGAGTCATTTTCTTCTGAAATATTGACCACTAGGACTTCTTCGTCAATCTCCATCAGAGTAGAAAGAGCATCCGGGGCCTGGTGCAAGGCTCCCTTTCTACGGATGCTCCGTACATGGTACACCTTGGAGTTCCATGCCACATTGTGCTATTTTTTCCGCAGGATTCCGCAGGTTATTCAGACAACGGGGACTTCTTTGGTCTGTTACGACCTTGAAATGGAATCCTTCGAGATACTCCCTAAACTTTCCATTTCCTCACACGACCGGAAGGTACTCCCGCTCAGTAACAGTATACTTGCTTTCGGCCTCGGTCAGGATCCTAGTGGCGAAAGTTACCACACGTTCCACGTTCCCCCTTCTCTGGGTCAAAACCACGCCGAGTCCGGAAGCACTTACATCGGTCTGTAGGTTAAAGGGATTTTCCACCACATCTTTAAATATCGGATAGGCCAATATTGGTGCTTTAGTTAAGGCGCGTTTCAAAACTTCGAATGCCTCAATCTGATCCTCGGCTCAAAGCTACTTGAAATTAGTGCTGAATAATCGACTCAAAGGTTAAGCTATAGTCGCAAATTCGAGTATAAACCTTCGGTACCAGGATGCCATCCCTAAAAACCTCCGTTTTTGGGGCTGGCTAGGGAACTATAGCATCGACTTTATCGGGATCCAAATTGAGGGCGTCCTTATTGGCGACGAATCCGAGATATTTGACTTCTGAGCATCAAAATTCGCTCTTACCCAGATTTATCGTCAACCCTGCTTCAGCTACCCACTTATTATTCAAACAATCCTCTCCCCGGAACGGTGAAAGCAGTATGTCAGTCATGTAGGGCAAATAGTAAGCGTCTTTTTTCGAAATGGCGTTTACTTACGGAAGTCTAGGCAAAGCCGATATTTGAAGCCAGGTTTACGAGCCATCACTATTAATGCCGATCACTCGCTGTGTGATTCCGTAATAATTACTTCAGCGAGTAACCTGTCCACCTCTGCATACATACTCTACTGAACTTTTAGGGCAGCAACCCCACTACAGCCTCTTCTTCTGCTTCCACGGTTATTGGCAGATAATAATATTGGCCTTCCCGATAATTACGTCGGCAGAACCGTTAGCCATGATTATTAAAGTTTTCCAACTGCAATCTAAGTATCTACCGGAAGCTTTCTGTAACTTGTCCCAAGCTGACTTTTTTAATACTACGCGAGAGTATCCGTTATCAATCAGCGCTTCTAGTTGGACTGAGTCTACCCTAACCTGTACATGAATTCTATTGGCCACTTCTAACGCCTCCACTATACTACTAATCAAATCTGCTTCCCATATACCTTCCTCTATAGCCCTAATTTTTTTTAAGTCATCGGTGATTGGGTCTAATGATTGCTCTCTACATCCTACAACGTGGACGGCGATTTCTAATTCGGCTTCTCTATGGACCTGAACTTCTGCTATTGTTTTCTTTGCCTCTAGGTCTACCAAGCGCCCTCTTCCCTCTCACCTACGTCTACCGAGCAGATAGTTTAGCGCTCGATAATGTTTGATATTTCGAGTTCCGGCGGCATTTCCATCTCGTTATAGCTCGCCGTGTCTATCGTCGCCCGTATCGTGTTCGCGTACCGAAGCAAGAGTCCGCCGTAAGTTCGAATAATTCTGGCTTTTCAGCTCGGGTCTGTGATGGAGTTAATGTGGGTGTGCGAGTTCAGCGATTTCCCCCTTGTTCCCTAAAGACCACGTATCGGTGTTAAAGTCCAAATTTTGGATTTGAAGGCCTTCGGACTTTCTAGAGTCAATTGTATCGAAGGTGGTCCTTCTTTATAATTTATAGACGTCATCCGAATTTTCACTGACGGCCTCTAATGTCTCGGCAGTAGTAGGGACCGATTTCATTACCCTGTTACCCCATTTCCCGAACACATAGGGCAGTCCTTAAAGGTGTGGCCCTCCGATTTGCATTTATAGCAAATCCGTTTCCACGGAGTCGTGCATCCCTTACGGAAATAGCCCTTTTGGTTGCAATTTTGGCAAATGATTTTATTCGGATCCCAAGTAGGGGCGATAGGACTAATGTTCTCCACAGGAGTGTTGTTACTCTGTTGACCCCCCCCCCCTGCTTAAGACCTCTGACGGGGTCGTTTGAAGACCGGTGCTCTTTGCATTTCCGGCGTTAATTCTAGAGTGAGGTTTTGTATTATTGGTTTTACTAGGGTCGGTGGTGCTTAGGGCCGCTATTCATTCCTTAGTTTCTTTTACGCCGACTTTCTGCTTCTTTTTTGGCGATTAACCGTCCGATTTCGGTCAGTAATCAAATTCTTGTGGAAATGAGCGTTCGGAGGGAGGTAGGGACTTATGTTCTTTTATGTCAAGGTTCTATTCTTTTTCCCAGATTCTCCCTATTTGCGATAATTCTCGGAAAGAACGAAAGTACGACCGACGGATAACCCTATGGTATTCTGGTTTCAATCCTCTGTGAAACCAGTCGAGTTGCTCGACTATTGAGATTTCATTGTTGAGTTTTACGATCAGACTTTGAATATAAGTTAGGTATTCGTCTATTTTTCGTCCTTACCTTGCGTCCTAGTTTGAATTCACTTTTTCAGGCGTCTTTAGAAATCATCATCGCCAAAATAAGAACGGATTTCGTTTTTGAATTTACGCCAATTGTAAAATTCTTGCTCGTGGTTTCTAAACCATTTTTGCGCTATTCCGTCGAACAATACCGGCATTGCTGTAAGAACTTCATCGTCCGTAAATTGAGTTACCTTCCAAGGATCTTCTATTTTTGTCAGAAAGCTATAGGGACTAAGTTTGTTGCTACCATGGAACAGTATTTTCCAACTAAAAATGATTTTCCCTAGGAGTCTGTTACTTTGTCTACGTCTGTTCTCTATTGTAATTTTGGGATTCTTTATCTAGATCCGTATCGGTATTCGATATGAACACATAATCACACCAACCATGCTAAGATCAAACTAAAAGCTGAAACCCTCCTAAAGACATTTTATGTGAAAATTTTCAAAATTCACGGGTATACACAAAACCCCAGGGTATTAAAACTTTTAAAAAGTTTGAAAGCATTTGACAAGTATGTTACATGCTATTTGCAACGTTCTAATTTAATTTTCTAGCTCAATTCGATACTTGGGTATTTTGTGTATAAGGATAATTAAACATGTCGTACGCAAGTGTTACTCATTTTATAAGATTATTAAACGGTTCTGTCTCAATAGAAATTTTGCGAAAATTATTCGAAATACAGTAAGGGTTTGTGTTATAGAAAGATTACAGTCCTCATCATGGAGAACTTTTTTCTTCCATTACGCCGCTCTTCATTAAAAATAATTTTGGTGCATTAGGGCTATAATCTTCACCCACACCCACTGCTTTCAAGAGATCGAGACTGGAGCCGAAATTATATACCTGCCAACACGTACTACTATCTCCATATTCGATAATTCAATGCTACCCACAATATTACAATGAACACTAATTTATAATTTTTTTTCCAACATCCACATCGAAAGTGAGGAATTCCATGACTCTGAATGATATGCTAAGAACTTAAATCCAACAGACTATGCAGCAATAATAATGGCGCATGCGCACTTTGAAACATGTCTACTTTGCGAATCGAGCTAATGGACGCGGGTGCGCACTTCAGAAAGTAACTTTGCACACTGGCAAAATAAAAATATTCTTTAAAGAATGTATGTGTCTCGGGACGTATGGTAGAAATTCATGGAATTCACGGAATTCATGAAATTCATGGAATTCACCTAATTAAAGAAGTCCAAGGAATTCAAGGAATAAATGGCATTCAAGGAATCCACAAAAGTCATGGAATTCACGGAATTCAGGAAGTTTACAGAATTTATGGAATTCACGGAATTTACAGAATTCATTGATTTAGTGGGATTCATGGAATTCAATCAATTCAAGCTTATGTTGCTCATGAGCTTGCGGCTCATGTTGCAAGTTTCACACTCTTCGGAAATCGCCTATTTTGCGCACTTGTATCACAAATAGCTATTGGCTAACCCAATCCCGGTAAGATGTTGTGCTTTGAAAAGTATTCAAAAACTTCCTGTTCAGTAGTGATGTGGCGATTATTGAATCTTTTTCGATTACGTTTTTGTACTCGCGTTTTGAATCCACATAACAGCAGAAGTTATCTCTTAAACTAAATCCCTTTCTGTAACAAATTTTTCTGAACACTTTTGGATACCCCAAATTGAAAATGAAATAGAACATTTTTATTACCTTCTATTATTTATCTTCTTGATTTTTCTCTGAATGTTTAGTAACGTATAATATCGCAATGAAAAGTATTAGAATAATGCTAGGTTGATAATTGATTGAAACTGACGACACCGAACAATTACCATTTACTGCGCTAACCAAAACGCATATCCACTCAAACCCCTTCTTTCGTATTTATTGAATTAATTTAAGCATGGTATTTTTATTTAAGGGTTCATTTTATGTATTGAACAAGTGATTCTACTAAAAAGCATTTCGTTTTCTTGTGGTGTCAGTTTCACAAAAGGCAATCAAACACTTAGCATTAAGTAATTTTTTCACATTAGTGATAGCAATTAAAATAAATGCAGACCATAAAACTTGTATCACACAAAAATATTTCCAAGAAGCACAATATACGTTCACTCGTGTAAAGAAGTTTTGTCACATAACTTTATCTAAAACTCTTTAAGAATCTTGGCATCTTGACTCTTGACAGGCTGCGTTCTTCTGCAACATGAACACTACATGTTGTCAGCTGGATCACTCCTGCGATGGTATTTGGGTGAACTGTGTTTAGAATTAATGTAAATTGAAACTCGGACAGAACTTCGAGCAGCATTCAATTGCATTGATCCTAACCGATACTTTGTTCCGTGAAAGGCATTGTATGATATTCAATTTTGTGGTTTACCAAACCGCATTGAATGACAATAATGCAAATTTCTTTAATAGCATTGACATGACGCAATTTTGGTACCTTCAAATTTGTGCGCATTCAAAATGATTAAAATGAGTCTAGTTTTATAAAAAAAAGTTAATTCAAAGGCATTTCGGATAAAATGCAATTGGTACGTGTTTAGCTTTTTAGAGTTAATTTTAAAAAACTTTTGAAATACTGATCGTTGCTAGATAAGGATCAGAGTGAAGATCAGGTTTATTAGTTCAAATAAAACTGCTTCTATTTAACATGAATAAGTTGTCGTTCATTTATTGTCAATTATTTTACTTTCACATATTATGCCTAATTTAATTTTCTAAATTATAAAGCTTGCAAAATGCCTATCAAGTTCGCTTGCCGCTGGCTTCTCTCTCTCATCTCGCACTGAAATTTCGCTTGTTTTCGGCCAATAGATATATTTAACAGAAGGCATACGTTACATACACACATACTCGTACCAATTAGTAATTTCACCCGAGTACTTATTCATTAATTAAGGCATGCGTTAACAGTACGCATTTTAATCAACGCCTTCTTACCCGCAAGTAGCCAATCGGAATTTGTTTGCTTATGCCAACATTAACAACGGGCGCAGTACTGCGCCTAGAATAGCAACCCGACAATCGGGTAGCCCCTACATACGTATTACAGGCTACAATGCTAGACAAATACTGAACCAGTACTAAAAAAACCAGCACTGGTAGCCAAGCGTTCGGCCAGTCAGGCTCGGTCAACTCCTGTAGTAAGAAATGGCGATATTCAGCGCCATCTACGATGGGCATCCTAACTATAAAAGTGCATATGTGTTGGTACTTATATATGTATATGCCCCTGCCTTACATGTATTAAATTCTAAAATAATTTAAGAACAAAGGAAGAATAAAGACAAAATGAAGCAAATAAGAAACGCAAAATGAGAAATTAAGGATAATTAGCGTGCTATTTCTCATTTCTTGTTTCTCATTAACTCCATTTTTCCTTTATTTGCAGTAAAACGAAATAAATACAAGAATTCTGACGGAAGTAAATATCACCCTCCATATTTTAATTAAGTAATAGTAGAGACTTTGTCGATCACAGGGGATAAGTTTTTAAGAAAAGTTTGCAACTAAATTTGCTACGCATCGTCAGCTTGGTTCTCTGACCTCTTCAGGCTACAATTTTATTAAAAGAAAAAACATCAACATATAAAAATTACAAAAATATAAAATTATTTTAAGAAAAAAAATTGCACTTCACCTTATCTTTTGAAGATTCCAGAGTTCACATATTTGAAAACATGTTTAAACAAAACTAATGAAGTTAGCAAAAATATTAACTTCCTGACTAGTCGAAATTTTAGAACATTATATTGTTAACGTTTGCACATCGTCCAGATGCGGATTGTAACCGAAGCTACTATGACTCTGGGGTGTTATATACGGTAGTGACGCATTAGACACAGCTAACGTATAATTAACGTATAATTGATAACAGTTATGTGGATACTATAACGGAAGTTACAATTTTTAATTTTGTGACACAGGATTGTACCTATGGTTTAACATATGGATATCCTCTTTTTACTTAACACTATTTTCATTAATTTTAATATGTATCATTTCTGAAATTAAACGTTTCTTATAATTAGACTCAAAATCTAGAATAATTGTATTATTCCAATCAAATTCATGGTTATAAGAATCACAATGTGCGTTAATGACAGCTTCTCCTTTTTTGTTATTAACGTGTTCTTTTATGCGAACATGTAACATTCTTTTAGTTTCACCTATATATGAAACATCCGATACAATTTAGTAATCAACAAATTAAGATACACAGATAAAAACTTGTGCCCTATCACTTCTTTCTTTCTACTTTTTTTACATAACAGTCACTCCATTCTAACAAAACTTTGTATGACTTTAATTCACGCGTCTACACCATTTGACACCATGACATAACAACAAACAAATTGTTGACCGAGCCTGGAGTACTTGCATAACTCGGGCACAGTACATGTGTACTGTATGATGAAAAGTAAATTGCCCAGTACTAGCTAACATCTGGCTCCACAACCAGAGAATTACTATTCTAAAATGTTCTAAAAACATTTAAAATGTTCGAAATTTGTACAAATTATAAATACAACTGTCGCAAAAACACATTTTTTTCTATTTGTTTTTTGCTGTTGGAACTGGGTGCACAAAAATGGCGAAATCTATGGGATACTCAAAACTTACCAGCAGTCGATGATAATTCGATTTTGAGAATTTAAAAATGTACTCTGAAGATTTTTCAGACGCCGAGAGGGGTTTGGCAGTTGTGGTATATGCGCTTGCTGCCTATTTTTTCGAAAGCATTTGAGTAACTGCTAAGAAATGAGAGTAAAGTGGTTAAGCAAACGACGAGCTAGCATGCACTATCGGTAAAACTTGGAATAGGGAAACTGCGGAAAGGGATAAGTTGATGCCGCCGTGAACTTGTTGATAATAATCGATCATAATTTTTCCATACAAAAAATTATTTATTGAAATATTTATATATCTTGTTATGCTGTAACGTACAAAACACATATGGAAATAGCGCATTACGTAGAATCAAATTCAATCTCTTTATAACAAATAAATTCGAAAAAATATTCTAATTCACAATTACAAGGAATTAAATATATTGAAAACACGTTCTCTATTAAGGAATAGGAAACTAAGGGGCTATCGCTATGGAAATAGAAATAAATTAGTTTCTAAAATATCCTATTCCTATAATGACATTTTAGACAGGCGGAAAAATCGCGCCTGCAAAAGAATAGAATAATCTTCACTTTTACGCTGAAATCTTAAAATAATAATTTTTCTTTATTAAACGATTATTACCGGCTGTTGCCGCATTGACACTTGTCAGTCTCTCGTGAACGAAAAATTAAGTCAAATTTGTTGTATCGATTGGATGTTTTGCAAAAACTATATGGGTAAAATTATCCGTTATTCGCTTATAATGTTGATAATATTGTTATTTACTTTTATATAGTTTTTCATGCAATTGTGTAATACCATTTAGCTCTTTAAGGAGTTTATTTACTTGTACTTTTATTTTTTCTGTATAAGGTATAGGCCGATCTAGAAGGTCTTCTTATGCTGATTAAATTTTAAACATTTTATATATATATATAGGTGCAGTGATACGGTGGATCAAGTTGTAAACGAAATTTGAACTTCCGTATTTAATGTTGTTCATTGTTAAAAAAAAAATTATACGAGATCGTCTCTAAATGAGTTAATGAAATTATTAGTTTTCACCTCTGCACCATTTAAGAAGTTTTATTTTCCTCTATTTTTTGTATTTATTTAACGTTGTACAACATTAAATACGGGAGTTAAAGTTTCGTTTAAAATCTGGCCCACCGTTTCACTGCACCTATGCCAATTCATCATGGCGGCCGACCAATAAAATCTGAGAATTCAAAAATGGCTCTTGCGCAAATATATTTTTCCAAACTCGGGTGTATTATAGGTTTCAAAATAGGGCTACTACTCATACACGCATCAGCCCTATGACTACAATAATCTTGTCTTTACTGTATATATTCACTCCAAACTGGACCATTAATTTTTAAGACAAAATACTCGTAAACAATTAAGATTTATATCTTAAATGCCATTTTTGTCATATCGTTACAATATAGTAGTACAGGATGATAAAATTAATTGAAATTTTGGAATGGAATTTCAATTTTTGAAATAATAAATAATAATCGGACGATATGCAGGCGTATACTGATGAATGGATACAGTAAATGCGTCCTGAACAAGATTAAATGATTTTTTATCATTATTTAAATATCGCAATAGTAATAGCTGGCAATAGCGCAGTACTGCGCCAGTACCGATATGCAGTGCTGAGCCAGCACTGCCTACCCAGTACAGAATACACAGATAGCAATCGTACGGCGCACAGTACTCGCATGCGTGCGCGGCACGCTGTGTGAGACATAACGCACACATGCTGCCATCGCCTGTCGTAATGCTGTGATGCGCAGGTACAGTGCGTGCGTAATGCGTCTCGTATCGCCCATATTCCGCTATTTATACGTATAATGCTATGAATCGCTAATCATAAAAATAAAATCTTTTTATGCGAAAATATTTGTCTCTAATCAATTCATAACAACTTTCAAAACAATATATTTTTACATTCTGCATAAATTTTACAGCTCGCATGTCACCGACATGCGTGCGACCTTCACACGTGCGAGCCCTATGCGTCGCAATTGACTGCGCATATGTCTGCTCGGGCGACGGCGTGGCGTGCGGGATAATCCGCACGCTTGCGAGTCAATACGCCATCATTGTGCGCGCACACTGTTATCTGGGTAGCGTCATTATCCCAGAGATATGCCAAGACAAGTCAGTAATGCGCCAGTTTAAACTCGTTGTGAGTATCCCATTGGGTAGCTGTGATAAAAACTAAGTTTTTTATTTTATTTCATCTATAATTGCCATATTTTGAATCGATCACATTTGAATAAAACGAGGGTTTTATGATAAAGTGATCTAATATTATGCATAATCCTACTGGATTTGGCCAATTGTATGCCTTTGAAGCGTGTTATAATGCGTTAGACGAAAATGGTGTTTCTAATTTATTTCAGGTTAGGGTAACAGCTAGGATCGGATTTGAACGTGATAGGAATCTCAATATTTTCGTAATCTATCCTTTGATTCAACAATGCATGGCACAAACGTCATTCCTAGGCATTGACATTTTTAATACCTTTGAATGTAAGCCTTACTACCGAGATATAACACCCTTGTAAGAAAAGAAGAATTCAGAAAAATTCATAATATGAATTTCCATTAATATGTGAATTTTCCTCCATCGAAAGTTCCACCAAAGAGTAGAAAAAAATGCTAAATCTATTCCTTTTAATCGACTTAGAGAATTTTAATGGAAGAATATTGAGAGGAATTAAAAAATGAAGAAATGCAAAAGAAAGAATAGAAAGAAAAAGAATAATGCCACTTTAAAGACGGCAAACCTAGTCTTTTTACTCTATCAGTTATAAATATAAAATAATTATGTTAATAGAAATAATTTGTAGTATTGGAAGAGAATAGTTTTATAATTCTGTTTAAAGATAAATACATTTTGTTTACCTTACACAATGCTATTGAATGAATTTATTAATATTTATTATATTATTAAATCTATAATTTCTTTAAACAATATAAAATATTATAATTCAAATTACTTCACCATTATGGCAGACAAAAAAATTAAAATTTCCAAACTTATATTTCCCAAAAACGAATAGAAACGATGCATGTGCACATATTTTGTGGACAGATTCAAAGGAATTAAAATAATCGAAAATAAAGCATACAATTATAGAATTTAAAAAAAACTTATGTTGCACACGGGAGAATAGAAACTATGTAAGTGCACATATTTTGTGGACCGGTTAGAAGGAATTAAATTTATTGAATATACAGCATGTGAGTTGGAATTAAGAGTAACCATGAGAGGTGTGCCTACTGATCGGATTAGGAGGAATTAAAAAAGTGGAAAATATGTTCACCTACATGGAATACAACACACGTGTCAATCGTTAAGGAAATAGAAAATAATTGGTTTCGGAGGTAAACTTATTCTTTCGTTGGGGACTTCTCCTGATTTTTTTAAACAAATGCATTAATCAGGTATTTGTCGACAAAAAAATCGTTGTTTCCTATATCAACTTTTTTAATTAGGAACTTCGTGATACCTTCAGCAAAATTCATAATTTTTTGATTAATTTTATTATTTTTGTAAACAAATTTAATAAACAAATGCATTATTGAGGCATCTGTCGGCAAAAAGTTCTTTCTTGTTTTCGATGTCAGACTTTTAAATGGGATCTTTATAATAAATGCAGCAACATTCATGATGGTTGATAAATTTTATAATTTTTTAAAACAAATTTAACAAATAAATGCATTATTCGGGCATCTGTGGACGGCAAAATTCTTTTTTTCGATATCAGTCATTTTAATTGCGAATTTATTGATTTTTAGTAAATCACATTTGTTTGACGAATTCGTTGGACAGTGAACAACAAAATGTTATGCATGAAAAACTGTTGCGATACTTTATGCCAAATTTTGAAAAAAATTGAAGAATGCTTTTTATAATTCAGAACAGTTCGATAAATCAAACGAAAAATGGTTATCCTCAGACCTCGTAATAACATTTGATCATGCAAAAGCAGGCAGAAAATATTCGGAAGATTTCGAAAGCGGTTCAAAATCAACCATAATTGAAAATACCTTTCTGAGCAATTTGCGCTCAGACTGGAGAAAAAACTTGGCTAAGGAAATAAAAAGTTTGATTACCGAAAGTGCTATAGATGTTGAAGAAATTTCGAATAAACAGGTTATGCCTTTTAATTTAGAAGAAGCTATCACCTTAGTTGAAGATACAAAACTTACGAAGCACCAAGACAAGACTATCCGGATTCAAGTAAGGTTACGAAATGCAGGCTTTTTTATCTCTATATGAATCTTGAAGACGCTAAGAAAGAATGTCTTCCTACTAAAGCCAGCATAAAAACAACGGAGACTGGTGTAGATATGATTTACAAAAATTGTGTGATCAGGCATTGACTCTTATGTTAGAAATCCCAAATATTTTGCCGCTTGATTTGGTAAAACAAAATAACGTTGCAATAAAATGGCTCTACTAATATGGTTGTGACGGAGCATTTGACCAGAGTCGATATAATCCAAAATTTAGTCATGAAGAGAAACTGTTCAGGATGTGTACAACCGGTAACAATTTGGAAAAATCAAAGTCCTGGGTCCACTAGACTGTGCAGGCTACTTATGTATGAGCAAGCACCACACAGAAAAAAATCAAGCTGGTCTCCAGAAAATTGAACTACCGCAGTTCCATTTTCGGACCGATACGTGTCCAGTCCACGCGTACGTCATTGATTCCAGGGTACTTGACACCCCCCTGCACCCGGATTTTTTTGCGTGCAGAGGCAAAGGAACGTACGATATCAGAAGTAGATTTGATGAAACAGAAAATCGCAACACTTGTTCCAACAAAAATGAAGGTTCCCAATAGTCGTTGCGCAATAACTGTCACTCATTAGTTTGCTTTACCTATGCTAGATGGAAAGGTTTGTCAACATCTTTCCGAAACTCCTTCAGCTGCCACATGCTATATTTGTGGTGCAAAACCATCACAAATGAATCACTTGCAGATAGAACACAGAACACAGAGAATAACCAATTCGGTCTTTCAACGTTGCATGCGTGGATTCGCATGATGGAATGTGTTCTGCATATAGGCTATCATCTAAACTTCTGTAAATAGCAAGCGAAAACGGAAAGTGAGAAAGAGCAGGTACAAAACTGAAAAAAAATGAAAACAAATTTTTTGATGAAATGGGACTCATCGTAGGTATTCCAAAACATGGCTCGGGAACTTCAAACATGGGAAATAATGCAAGGAGATTTTTCCGTGATTCTGAATTCACTTCTGAAATTATTGGTGTTAGCAAACAGTTGATTCATAATTTCAGCATGATTTTTCCAGCAATGGCTTCAGGAGATGTGATTGATACTGTTAAATTTGAACACTATTGCCGAAAAACAGCGAAGTTTTACATTACCCCCTACAGTTGTTAGTTTATGCCAGTAACGATTCACAGAATCCTTCTTCACGGTGCTAAAATTATCGAATCATTTTTTGTTCCTATTGGAGAATTAACAGAGGAAACTCAAGAAGTGACTAATAAAATCTTTAAACAAATCGGAAAATTCAACACTCGAAAATGTAGCAGAGAGGCTACTTATACAGATATTTTGCGCAAAATGTTGATTTTTACTGATCCAAAAATATTATATCATAGACAAAAGTGAAAGAAAAAGGTCATTCTACTCGATCTTGAACCTGCAGCCTTATTAAAAGAATGAAAGTAATGAGAGATTTAAACTGAAAGGACTGAGATTGAACAAAAAACGTTTTCGTCGACAAACACGCAAATAATCCATTTGTTTATTAAACTTTTTTTTTAATATAAAATTTCTCAACCAATTATGATTTTTTTGGAAATCATCATAAAGTTCCTAGTTAAAAAGAGTGATATCGAAAAAAAATTCCGTCGACAGATGCTCCAATAATGAATTTGTTAATAAAATTTGTTTTAAAAATCATAAAATTGATTTAAAAAATTATAAACTTTGCTGAAGGTATCATAAAGTTCATAACTAGAAAAACTGACATCGAGAAAACGAATTTTTCTGTCGCCAAATGCCTGATTTCTGCATTTGTTCATTAAATTTTGTTTATAATGTAAACAATTATATTCTTAAGAGAAAACGTTTTTGAATAATATTATTTCCATTCAAATCATTTGTAATATAACTTGAAAAAACTTATAATTACGGAAAATCGTAGAAAACATTTTTTCCACAAATAATTTATTTACAAATAACTTTTTTGTGTATTGCATAATATTGGAACATCCTTAGCTAATGTTACTATGTAACTTAGGCGATTTCAATGAATTTTTGTGAAATCTATTTTTTATTTCCTTATAAAATCTGTACATTTTTAAATATGGAAATACAATCGCTTCTGGTAAAAACACCGCGCCAAGAAATGATATAAGATTTCAGATACCAGAAAAAATATTTCAGAGGAAGTAAATTTATACATGTATAGAAATAATGCCATTGGATTCATTTTACCCTGTCTAAGCAATATTGAAATTGAAAAAAAATCTTCAAAAGTCTAACAGTTACATACATTTTCTCGCCCAATTGACTGCGAAATGAGTAGTATATATTATTAAAAATATTTATTAATATATTTTAACAATATTATATGAAGGAGATTGATAATAAAATACTTCTTATTAAGTTTATGTTACAAAAAATATCGAAGACTAAGATATTGCTTTTTATTTCACGATAACAAACATTTTCGATATCTGTATTGAGCACAAATGGTTTTTATTGTACCTAAATTGGTATTTTTATAGTTAGAACCCCATTAAAATAAAAAAATAAAAAATTCCAACTAACTTTAAGGACGATTAGGAAAAAAAAGAATTTTTAAAAACAAATTCCTTACCATACAGAAAAAGGTTTAGACGAACTGGAAGATAATTTTATCGTGAAATGAACAACAATGTGTCACTTTTAGATATTTTCTTATAATTAAATGTCAATACAAGGACAATAGTGGAAAAATCAATTATTAAAGATTTGTTTATATTTCAAGTTCGCGAAACAAAGGTGAAAAACATTTCGCCTATCGCTATTGCTATACAGGTATAAGTTCACTTGCTCGAACTATTTTTAGGGTAACTTAGATCTTAAAACAAAATGTTGGGCTTAAAATCGCTTTCTGGGTGTTTTGTTTATATATATTTATATATACACGATGCGGAGCAGACGAATTTTTTTTGTAATGAAACTTTAGAGAAATGTTTTTAACTCCAAAAGTAAAATAAATCCCTATTAGAATTGCAAATCAATAACCTTATTTTTTCGTCACGCATATGAAATATCACGCACCATGCATTGAAATATTAAAAATAGTATTTTTTGACCATTTCAAAAACTTCTTCAATTTTTCAAAAACTAATTTTGAAACTGATTATCTAAAAAAACACTTTTATTTTCTTGATTTTTAATATAGATATCTTAAAACTTCCTCTACAAGCCCTGAAAATATAATTCAATCTCTTTTAATTTTTAAGATATAATTGAGAACGTACGCGAAAATGATGCACACGCGAAGATTGAAAAAAATAGACCTCAATATCAATAAAATCCCCAAAATGATTGAAGCGTAAGAAAAATAGGACCAAAATTTTAAATTTGGAAAGTCTCCTAAGTTTGTCGATGTTTTCAACAATGATTTTATGAATTTCCTTTCAACGCCTTAAAGAACGGGTATTATAATTTTCATCCAAATTACTAGTCGATAACTTGAAATTTTCAGATGATTTTACATAGAATTGCAAGTTGCAAGACAAAAATACGCAAAAAGCGAACGGAAAATATTTTTTATTGCAAAATGTGTGGCTGTTTATCACACTTTTATGAACAATCACAAAGCTTATTAAATGACGAAATAAGATAGGTTTAGCGAATTTCCTTCAGCATCAATTTTAAATGTTCTGTTTAGTTTTATCAAAAAATTAATGGGGTAAATATATTACAAAAATCATGCGTACATTCCAGAACCAGGTACAACTTTTTGAATATAAGAAAATACTATTTTTTAAAGTAAAGAAATTGCTCAACTCAAAAATTAGTTGTGTGCTGTGAGACAGAAGTCAATGAATTTCAATAACAGGTTATCTTTTATACATCGTATAAAATCCAGACTGAAATATTAATGCTTAAGGTTAAAAATTAAAAGAACGAGCTCACATTTTATTTTAATTACAAGAATTAGTATAATATTGGAGAAATCAATAATACAACCCCATCAAAGTGGGGGTGGGGAATATTATGTCTCTTCTAAAATCGATAACTTACACAGAGGTGCATGCTGCATATTAATAGAAGGTCCGCTATAATTTTTAAACTTTACTTACCAAGCATAATGCTCGAAGAATCACTGGAGGTCTCTGAATAAACACGATAGGATCGAATGGAGCTCCTGCTTTACCGCCACCATACGCTCCACCTCCGTCCATCTTAACGCAACTAGCCAAGCGGGTGATCTGAGAATTCAAAGCTTTAGAGACGAAAGGTCGCACATGCGCAAAGTAATGTGCATGTAAAGTTTTTATTATACGTAAGAATACTAGGATTCATTCAATTATATTTCTCGAAATGATAATTAAAAGTTCTTCATGTTTTTATTTTTATGTTATATTAAACATTTTTCTAATTAACAAAATGTGAATATGTGTTCATGCAATGTGATCTGTAATAATGTGTAATATGTATGTCAGCTTTTTTTTAATTTTGTTAGGAATTTTTTTTAAATCACAAATCACGCTATACATACATTGAGAGCCTTTTTTTAGAATAAATGGTAAACATGAATGAGAATTTAGTATAATATCGTTTCAAAATAGGGAAAACAGGGCTTGTGTATCACAAATAATTAATATAGTGGGTTTGGGCCTTCAAAACTAATATTTTTTTTTGTACAAATGGGAAGGATATTTGCAATAGAACTTGCGAGAATTTAAAATTTACTGTATCAAAGTTGACAAGTGAAGTAAACCATAGTAATACATTTTATTCGCAAGAGCGAAAATATTTTTTGAAGTTGCCATAGAAAACATATGAGAATCTCAAACGACTAAATGAAAAAGAACTCAATATAATAAACTTAAGTTTATTTAGATATAATATATTATAAATTGTACTCATTGAATTAAATATTTATACCTTAGTGCATAAATTTCGTGAGAAGAAATTCCTAATATTTTAAATCCCATACTAAATGAATGAATTGAAAATAGAAATAATTGACTTTTATTTAAAATGTTGTGAAGCATAACCTCTTGGCTCGATCGGAAAATGGCGAAAACCATCGAGGAGCATTCTCAAACGAAACTATATGAAAAATCAAGAATAATGATTTCATAATTAGTTATGCGTCTCAGGTTTCTGTCAACTTCATATTGACAATATCAATTTCTAAAATACGTTTTCGAAAACTCAGTAAAAATAATATCATTTTTTCATAGCTTTAATTCTGGAAATGGAGATTCATAATTGTTCGTATTTAGAATACTACTTCCCGTGTGGAAATCTGCCCAATTAAGTCCAGTTAGTAAGTGGGCGCCGACTGGGGCCCAGCTGGGCGTCCCAGGTAATAGAATTAATTAATAAAAGAATATTGGATTAATTATACGACAGGCGGAATACAAGCTTTCACGAATATTAAATTTTTTTTTGTTATTCTGATTTCTCAATTATGAAAATTTAAGCCCAAGAAACCAAAGAATGGTTACTTTCTGCTTTGATTTATATATGATCTACAATCTGTTTTAGAATGAACTCTCCAAAAAC
>JAAAKG020009560.1:0-21122 GCA_010014905.2 Druon quercuslanigerum
ATTAATGGTCAGACACTATCCTTTGGTAGTGTATTTTAAATTTTCATTTATATCAAAAATTATTTCTTCCCTCAACTCACACAAAATTAATAATACCTACACTATCAACAAATATTGGACTAATAACCGGGTGTCCTATGCAAAATTAGCCTTGAATTTGAAAGTTGATAATGCCGTTCAGAGTAGAAATCAAAATATTCTGAAAATAATCGTTGCCATCATTCATCATTTTTAAACTAACTAAGCAAGCTATTTTTAATGAAGCGACAAATTTATTTTATTAAAATATGTATTTTTAAACAAAAGATTATGGATGTTTGTTGATTTTGGTTCGTGTTTATGAAACCGGCCCTTTTTTCTTTCCTATCCTCACCCTAATCCTGGTTTCAGTAAAAATTTATTTTATCCTCCCAACCAACTTTTCTGTTTTCTGAACCAAACACTGCTTTGAAATCTACGAACAAAGCGACTAGTTTCCCATTTTTTCTCCCTAAATTTCGGTTAACTAAGTAGTTAAGTACGTGGGTGTTGTCTACATAGTTCCTATTCCTTTTATAAAACCTGTGTGGTTGTGGTGAAAACTTTCTTTCTGTTTTACCTAACTTTCCAATCTTTTTCTTATGATGTCATCCTCTCTTCCGGCCAGCCTTCTCCTTTTCAAGACCTTCTTGCAGATCTTCAACATCAAATCTCTAATTCCTTCTCCCCCTTTATTCATCACTTCGTACCATCTTCTTCGTTCCTTCCATCCCATCTTCTCCTCTCGCTTTGTTTTTTAACCTATCTGTTGATTTATCCTCTTCTTCTCTTGTTATTTCATTCCCTTCTTCCATTTCTCCTTGGACTATCCATCTATTTTCACCCTTGGTCTTATTTTACTCTTCCTTTAATAGACCCTTGAAATAAACCGTCCATTCCTCAATTTCTATTTCGCCATTAACATGCTTCCTTTTACCTCTATCTCTATTTATCGTATCCCACACGCTACCTTCTAAAGGGGATTTTTTTACTTCTGCCTTATATTCATCCTTCCCCCATTGTCTTTTACATTCCAGCATCTTTTCATGTTCTTTTTTTCTCCTATTATACTGCTCCTTCTCCAATGCCCATTTTCTCAATTTTCTTACACCCTCTTTTATCCTCTCTCCACTCTCCCAGCATTCCTTATCCCACAAGTATCTCTTTATCCTATTATATTTCTTGTTTAGTACCCAGCTCATCCTTTACCTTCTTAATCAACCCCTTAAACCTTTTATTTAACGAGTCTACTCCCTCCCCTTTTACATAACTAACCTTCTCTTTTTCCATCTTTTGTTTAAAATCCTTTAATTTATTTACCCCCTAAGCTCCCATTTTCGTTTTCCTTTCTCCCCCTATTTCCTTTCTTGCTCTGCCTCGCTTATTGATGCCTTCTTTTAGTATGGATATGACATATGCCGCATTCTTTCTTTAGCCAAAATGCAATCTATTACTGTCGTTCCCTTTCATATAAATGTAATATCCCGGTTTGTCTCCCTATGGTTGGAGTTCATTATTTATGCCTCCTTTTCTTTATCCCAGATCTCACCTCCTTCCCTATAATCCTTCTTACCATTGTGCCATCCCTTTTCTCCATATCCTTATCTTTTCTCCCTTTTACAATCTTTTATTACAATCAATAGATAATAAATAGATAATAGATTGGCTATTTAAAAATATTCTAAGAGATTTGATCAGATACCGAGGATTTCAATGTTTTCACAGAATTTGAGAAGCACTCAAGTTGTTTAAAAAAATTTTACAGGATTTCAGGTAATGTATTTTCACATATTTTTGCAATTAACTTGAAATTTGCACTGGATCCTTTTAAATTCTTTGGAATTCTCTTGAATTCTGTTTCATTTTCTGGGGCTTACCTCGAATCATTTATATCATTTTTTACACCAACGCTACTGAAAATCCTGTTTTAAGTACTAAAACGGGGCAAAACACGAAGCGTTTCAACCCTACAATTTTGGAAACTCTCTGTGATTCGCCATGCTCTACAAGTACTGAAAACCTATACTAATAATAATTATTATTTATTAAATTTACATTTAAATTTACATATATACTTATTTTTAACATTAAAAGCGAAATATCGAATAAAAGTTTCTCTCTGATTTAATTAGGTTTTCAAACCTAAATCGTTCTAACTCGGTTAAGTATCATTAAAATGAGTTTCTATGTGTAGCGCTTATTCAAAATACCATAGCGATGCTTAGTAATATATTAAAAAGTTTTAAATCGCTTATTGGTTAATAGTATTTAATTGCAAAATGAGGTAAGTCGATAAAAATTGAAAAATATTTCTCGTAACTTGCTTAAGATACTTTGAATTACTTGGAATTCTCTTAAGTTTCTTTTTTTATTTGGTGTATTCTTCTTAGTTCTTTAGCACGAATGAAACACTATTAAAGCCATTCAAATTCCTTTGAGATTGAAGAATTAAATTAAAGGGATTCCGAGAATAAAAGGAATTTAAATAATTCAGGAAATTCACAGGATAAGAGGAATTCGGCGGATAAGAGAATTTTAGAAAATGCAAGCCTTTCAGAGAATTCAAGCTATTTAGAGAATTCAATAAATTTAGAGAATTTATTGAATTTAGTGAATGCTCAGAATTTATTGAATTCAGTGAATGCTAAGAAATCATGCAATTTTAAAATTTGAGTGAATTCCAAGCAATAAGATAATTTAAAAAGCTTACAGAATTCAAGATTTTCATAAAATTTCAGAATTGGACAAATGGAGGATTAAAAGTATCTGATATACTGAAGAATTAAATATAATCATGAAATTTAATGATCTCAGAGAATTCAAAAATGAGAGTGAATTCCTGATATTCTGAGAATAAAAAGAATTTGACCAATTCTGAAATTTGAAGAAATTCATGGAGTAAAAAGAATTCAGGAAATTCCGGGACTTCATAAAGTGAACAGAATTTATAGAAGTTAGAAGTGTCCGTCTAGTTTCTGGATTTGAGGGGAAAAATGATTACTCATGAATGAGAATGTAAATATTAGTTCAGAACAATAAATTTAATAGTTGATATAGGCCGGTAGCCTTACGTTGAGAACCAGTAACAAGGCGTCGATAAACACTCATGTTTTCTGAAAACAAACTTGAGGGGACAATTCCTAAACGCTTTCTTAATCGTATTTACAACGAGCTTGTTTTCACCCAAGCCATGACTCACCGAGCCGTTCTATTGTTCGAGTCACGTACTGGCGCGTCTTCCCGGCAGCTGTGCCGACGGAAAATTTCCATGCACCTGGAGACGCACCGGCTCAATACGAAATAGTCACGTAGGCCTAAGTTCTCGAATTTTCTCTCCAGCGGATCTCAAACGTAGAGATCTGTCTGTTATTTTATTTTTCCGAGAATTTAAGTTTCGATAAACTGACTCGAATTTAAACTTGCATTATTTTTTTAAAGGATAAAAATATTATTATATTTAGATTTTGGGATTTGAATTAATACATTTACTGATTTTCTTAATGGGTAAAAATATTATTATATTTTAAATTGATTCGCTTTGTACTCTTATTATTTCTTTCAAGGGGTAGAAATATTATTATATTTTTAAAATGGCCTGATCAGACTTCTTAGGGAAGTTACACTTAACTTCATTTCAGCCAGTTTAATTAATTATATATTAAGTTTCTAAACCTATACATTTATTTTCACGATTCGATTTTTTAGATATCGAGATTTCCGTGGCTACTTTTCGGCAAATCATAACTTAAGAACTTTCGGAATACAAATATACTAAATTTTTCGTAATATTTTAATTTTAAATATTTTTAATTTTAGTTTAAAAATATTAAAATTGTATTAAAATGGCGCGAGGCGCTCGGTGTTGGAAGAAGGCAGCACGGAGCTCGGTGTCCCCACCTCTCCGTTGCGACTTCATTGCCGGAGTCTGGGCCAATCAGGGGGTCGGCAGCCACTCCCTTCTTCATTCGAGCTCTCGCGCCGCTAGCGCATAAATAGCGGTTCCCGCTGTAGTTCGGTCACTTGCGGCTAGGTAACCACTAGACCTGGGTCTTGCCACTGTAGCACCAAGCAATAAACGCAACAATCTCAAATTAATTCCTGGCTTCTCTCTCTCTCTCTCTCCCACCTTACATCCTACCATACCCTCTCACCTCTCACTCTCTGTCCTTCCCCTCTCTCTTTATTTCTCTTGTTTACAAATTTCGGGCTGTTGGGTTTATCCCTTCTCGGGGATCTTCGATAGCTTGCTCTGCTTTTCTCTAATTCTACCTTTTCGGGCGATTGGGTTTATCCCTTCCGGGGGATCTTCGATAGCCCTCTCAGTTTTCTTGTCTCTCTCTTGACCTCTTCGTCACACCCATGACTGGCAAAAGGAAAAATCGAGTCCGCCCTAACCGCTCATACCGCCAGAAACCGAAAATTCCTCAACATGGGCTTGGCTCGTGACGTAGACCGCCACCTTCGGGTGTGAACGGCGCCCGATTTGACAACTCCCTCGGGGGGACTAACGACCGCCGGCGCGGGCAACGAAGATATGCCTCGCACATCAGCAACACTCCGGACCATTTTTGGCCACTCTCACCGAGATACACGAGCATAGGCTGCGACGTTCCATGCCAGCAACACGCGTCAGTTCTCTTTTGGTTTGCCCCCCCCCCCCATTTTTTTTACTGCCTCCAATATAATTTACAAAGAGGCTTACACCATAGTTGACATTATAACGAAGAATCATTTTAACAATAAAATAAAACAGTATAGTTCACAATTCCACCAACTGGATGAAGGTTTAAGCAGCAGGGTGAGTGTTTAACAAAAAAAGATATTCCGCAATGGGAAACAGAAAGAGTTGTTTCTCCAAATCAAGGAACAAAGATGAATTCCTTAAAAGAGGGAAAAAATCTTGAAAAACTATTTACCAGCAATAAAAAAAAGAAGAAATAAGCATGAAAACTAAGACAAATGGTACAAATTATTGTGAAAAGTTCGCATTGTTTTAAAAAAATATTCTGAATTATTAATTTATTTTATTTCTTTATTTTGTGAAATATTATTGTTTAGTAACTGCCTGTTGAATAAATACTAATCTTGCGAAAATGGGTCAATTTATTTAAAACTGTAAATATTAATTTTAAAAAAGGATATATAATTTAATAAGTAAGAAATAGGCAATTCTAAAATAAGAACGAGACAGCTTAACACATTTAACTTTGTTAAAAAAAGGCATTCCAATTTCTTAAATCTCTAAAGTGGACCAAATACACAAATTGATTAATTTCTCTGGACCAGCATAAATTCCACTTAAATTTAGTTTAGACAATATTTTTCAGAAAAAAAGTTGGATAAGCTATTACGATAAACATAAAGCGAGAAAGAATTTTTCGTGGGAGAAAATTATGAAGAGTTTCTATTTTCTAACTAGTGAAATAATGTTGGTTAAAAATATTTTATATTTAAGTAAATCCTAGGAGACAATTTTTTCGCACCTTGAGCCGCTTTTAAACGAATTTAATTTTTTTAATACTAATATTATTTCTTCTGATTAAAACAAAAGTGCGTTTACTATCAAGAAATTATTAATGACAAATTTGGACTGGTTTTCACTCTTTATTGGAAGAGCAAATTTTTTCTATTATTCTTTCATATCTTGCGTTGCTTGTTTATAAATTTATTTTTTAATTTTGTGTTTTATTTTTAACGATTAAAACTGAAAGTACGCATTCTACAAAGAAATGACAATAAATTTGAAACTCTTCTTTTGGCGATCAACTTTGCTCAATTATTTATTTTGTATGCTTGTCCAAAGCTTTTAAGTTAGTCCAAAAATTTATTTTTTGTTTCTTTTGTCTTTTGCATAGCTTGAATTTAAATTAATCATTTTTGTTAAAAAGTTTTCTTTTCTTCTTAAAATATTGCCTATTTTGTAAAATATTTTTAATAAATTATCTTATTTTACTAAAAATTGAACTGTTTTATGTTTGATTAAAAATTCATGTATTTTGCTTAAAGTTAAAGTTTCAAAATTATTGCTTTGGCTTGAAAAATATGTTTCTCATTTAAAATAATTTTTTTCAAGAATTCATCTCTAGAAATTTAAAACTAAACAATTTGGTTCAGATATTTTTTCTTTAAGTATCAAGAAATCTGTCTTGGTTAAAAATTCAACTCGTCTCCTGCAAATTCTTAGTTTTTGGTTCAATTTAACAGTTTTTTATGAATTTTTTTTTTAAATTCCTAGAAATATCAATTATGACACTGTTTGTGACTGACTATTAACCGTGTCACCTACTGAAAAATAGCTTTGACTATACAAGGTCATAGTGCTGTCTAAAATACAAATATAAAAATATTTTTTAATCCTTGGAGAAATAAAAAAATAAAATTTAAAAATTTAAGTTTTTAAAAAATAAAATTTGAAGAAGCTTTTAGAGAATTTAAAAAGTTTTTAAGATAGTTAAAAAACATTCTTGAGAATTGTGGAAAGATCATACATGATTTTCTATTCAATAAAATTCATTTTAGCAAAAAAGACCTTAAGGCAATTTCTATGACTTTAAAAAATCTTTGAAAATTTTAGAAAAAATTATAATCATTTTTTTAATTATTTATTTAGAAGATTAAGACGTTCAAAAATATCCAATGTTTAAGAGACTTAACAAAACCTAATTAATTATAAAACTTGTGAAGAGTTTCGGAAACATAAAACATTTTTTCATTTTTTTTTTTCAAATCGTGTAAATTTTAAGTTTCTATGATATTTTCTAGAATTTTCATCCGCACATAAGAAATGTAGAAAATTTGTTTTATTTTTGTCAAGACACTACGAAAAATCATATTTATAATAAATGTAAAATTATCCTCAAAAACCAACCGATAATACTTTTTTAAAATATATTTTAAACTAGTATTCAAGTCTTTAAATTTATATTTTTCCTAATTTGTCTTTTTTATTAACGAAATTCAGATTTTTTTAACAAGATATTTTAACTTTTATTCAGAGGAAGTATGAATTTTCAAGTAAAAAGTTTAATTCTTAACCAAGAATGGAATTGTTCAAGTTTGAGTAACAAAAATCAATTTTCAGCCAAAGAAAAGCGAACTTTTTGAGCATTTGAAACTTCTTAAGAATATCGAACTCTTTAAGAATTTTGAACTATTATTTCTTAGTTAAATGTATACTTTTTTAGTTAATAATTCATCTACTTCCTTGAAGAATCTATCAAACATTAAAAAAGGCTTAGCACTCATGTATTTTATTTAAAATTATTCCTTCGTTGTAAATGTAATTTATTTGGTTAAAAACTTATTTCTCTAATTTGAAATTGAACTATTCCATGTTTGGTTGAAAAATTATCCTTCTTAGCTGAATATTAATCGATTTTCTTAAAAATTCAATTATTTGGTTAAACATTTATATTTTTTTAGTATGAGGATGCAATATATCAGTTAAAAATTAATTTTCTCGGATAAAAATGTAACTAATTTTATTTAAAATTAATTCATTTTGTTAAAAATATAGTTTTTTACTAACAATTCAACTATTTCATTTTTCTAGAAAATTAATTGTTTCAATTAAAAATTTATATATTTTATTGAAAAAACGTCTTTTTTAGTTATTAGATTGATCATTTTTGTAGAAAATAATGCATATTGTTAGATTATAATTTCAATATTTAAAAAAAATTCATCTCTAGGACTTAAGAAGTATGCAACTTTTTTTCTGAACAATTTGTTCGAAAACTTAAAAATTGTTTGAAAATTTTTTTTCTTTGTTAAAAATTCATCATTTTAACTGAAAATATAATGCTTTTAAAGACAGTTTTCCTCCAAACAATGACAAAATATTTCATTTTAATTTAAAATATAATTAGTTTTTACAGTTTTTTGGAGTAATAATTGTTTAAATAATTAATATTTGTTTAAAAACTGAAAATTGTTTAAAAATTAGTAATAAATATTTAAATTGCCCATTAGTAACTATTTGTATGAAAAAGACGACAGAAATTGCTAAAAAATAACAATAATACGTAACAATGTAGCTTTTTGATTTTTGGGTCACATTTGGGGCGCTGAAACGGGGACGGTGGAAATAAAAGTTATTAGTACAGTTTTATTCTGTAGACTCTCTTCTTCAATTACTCAACAGTTTGATATGTTTCGTTGAAACCCTGGAACATGAGTTTAATTTTCCGAAAATTCAAAATTTCTCCATGTTGATGAACTGGGCTTTTGAAGTGCACGGTGGCACTTGTTAATAATCAAATTGCGAAAAAAAATTACGGATTTTCTTTCTCCGGAAATGGAAAATTTAGGGGGGGTATCTTCCCTCTATAGTGTCTGACCAATAACCGGGTGATCTACTGGAAATTAGCCCTGCCTTTAGGTCATAACGCCGTCCAGAATACAGATAGAAGTATTCTTCTTAATCTTAGGAATAATTATTAAATTCTGCGTAAAAAGTAATTGATAAAATTTATTTTCATCAATAAAATAAAAAGAATGAATAAAAAATAATTAAAATAAAATAATATCTTTGATGTAAAAAAATAAACTTTTGGAGCTCCTAGCTCCAGAGTGCCAAGTCACTTTAATGAAGGGTCTGTTAACGCAGAAATTAGAAGCTTTCTAACATGAATCTTAAAATATGTTTATTTCTATCCTGATTGGCGTTAGTCAGTGATCCACTTTTCTTTGGTAGTGTACGTATTATTTAGCTCCTGTGATTTACGGGCTAAAAGAATGTTTGATGCAAAATAAAAATCCAGAATACAGTACCGACGGATCTTGTCTGACCACTATCCGGGTGACCTACTGCAAGTTAGTAAATTTTTGGAAACATTATTTCACTGGAACTGGGAAAATTAATTTTTTTATTTGATACTTACAAAAGTGATGTTTAAGGTTTTAGCTTTAATAGCCTAAGTGAGTGGTGAAATCTTAGAGATGACTTGTGTAAAAAGAAAATTATCAAATTTATTTTCCAATATTCAATGTGTAGCTCAAAAACTCCTTAAAAATTGGTATTTTAGTTAGGCATTTCTTTCGCGATAATTTAATACCCACAATGCTAAAGTCTTTATGGAAAGGGTTGTTAACGCAATATTTAGAAGCTCTCTCACATGCCTTTCAAAACATTTTTATCTCTATTCTGAATGGAGTTATCACCTGTCAAAGTCAAGGCTAACTTTTAAGAGATCACCTGTTTATTAGATACTAGATATAATAATTTATTTAATTTAATTAATTTTTTATCTCCTATGTTACAGTAAAAATGTTGTTGAACAAAGTTAAAAGAAAATATTTTTACAGTTAAACTTAGCCTATTTTCTAGTTTCACATAATTACCACCTTATTGTTTTGAATAAATTTAATAGCTACACGTATGCATAAAATTTGCATCCTGTTTCAAAAATTCAATATGTGACTGAAAGAAAAAGTTTTAAGTTTTTAATTAATCTTACAATTTAAATATCCGATTTTAACTGATTTTTACCTCTTTTAACTAAAAGATATTTGCTTGTGATTTGCCTTTCAATGGCTGAGACGGGAAACTTCATTATGCAGATTAATTTGCACTACTGTAAAGGCACCTCGGCAGTTCTATCCAGATGCATGCCAGTGACGGAGACAGGACTCGGGCTAATCCAAAAACCCTGGTTTTACAAGGATAGGATTAGCGGCTTGTCAGGGCGTAGCACTATTTATAAGGGGCAGTTCGAAAAAATGCCACGGGCATGCATAGCTGTCAAGTGTGCGGATGCGATTTTCGTGCGTAAGCTCTGCTCCATGGATCTCACTGTTATTCAGGAAAGGATAAGGGGCGGCAGTGGAGAAAGACAAGAGGTTGTAATTACCTCGGCTTATTTCCCTGGCGATGAAGATGGATTCCCACCTCCCAGAGAGGTGGAGGTTCCAATTCAGCACATATAGGTGAACAGGATTCCTCTGCTGTTAGATTATGATGCAAACTCTCTCCATACGGTGTACGGAAGCACAAATACAAATGACAGAGAAAGAGATTTAATTAAATACATAGCGGGCACTAACAAGAAAATTCTGAATCGAGGTGATACTTCCACATTCCAGATAAAAAACAGGAGGGAGGTTCTCGATATGACTCTATGCTGGGAGCGGCTAAGAAGCAGGGTAGTGGACTGCAGAGTCTCTGATGAGGAGTCTCTCTCGGACCACAAATGTATCTTGTTTCAGCTAAACCTAGGAAAACCAGCGCAGAAACCCTAGAAATACACTTTAGGACTCATATCAAGAGGAACTCAGAGAAAGGCTAGTGGAATTTCCCGCAAACTATGACAGCATTCATGCGTTAGAGTACCCTGCGAATTTTCTGCAAAGAGCTCTGACTACATCGTAAGAAAACAGTTGTCCTGAAGGCACAATTAAGTCTAGGAAAGGAGCAGAATCGTGGAATACGCTCCTGCAGAAACTCCGCAAAAATACAAGAGCATTGTGCAATAGGGCAATTAGAACCAAATTGCCTTCAGACTGGGGCATCTATAAGACGGCCCAGTGTGAATACAATAAAAATATAAGGAATGATAAGCAGGAAGACTGGAGGGGGCGAGGAAACGAAAGATATTCTAGAAACAACGAGGCTCCACAATATCCTTGCGAAAAACCCGGAATCTCGCAAGTGAATACATAGGACCGGAACCAGTATTGGGACTAGCGCCTTGCTCCATCGGTCTTGCCATCAAAAGCTGGACTTGAACAAAGCATCAAGAATATTGAACGCAAACCCAGGGTTGCCGACAGGCGAAGTCCACCCTGGGTTTTACATACAGAATGGACAGAGCATGGAAAATCCTGGGATTGCTAAAGAAAGACATAAGGACAGTGGTTCAGATGCTCAGTGGGCATAATGACTTTAACTACCATATTTCCAAAATGGCGTTTACCCTCTCGACAGAGAGCAGGAGATGCGGCAAGGATGATGAAGCATCTTTGCATGTACTATGCCATTGCCCGGCGTTAGGTAGGCTCGAACATCAAACCCTTGGGTACTATTTCATGGAACCTAAGGAAGTTATAATGTTGTCGGTGATTGACATATTGGGCTTTATTAAGAGGTCTGGGGTCACCTACTAACAACGATGGTTAAGGGTGTGGTCAAATAGGCTTTATAGCTTGAGCGCCATAAGAACTCCCTAAGGGCTCCCCAGGTCCGTCTGAAACTAACTAACTAACTGAATCTTGTGAATTATTTTGGGGTTTTTGTTTTATTTTGTTTAGGACATTCACCGAGTTTCGAGTACGACAGGGGGATGGAGGAGAGAGTCGTTTTCGTTGGAGCATCATACATCGTCAAGGATCGGCGCTATGCACGACATGAAAGCAAGGTGGGTTAAAGTTGCACGGGTATAGGCGCAACCATGGGTTGTTCACAGGGAGTCAAATGTGGATAAGATTCGCCGATTTTAAATCATGTATCTGTGCGATTCCAATATCACCTCCGTGGATTCGTTGCAGTACCACTATCACTCTCTTCTGGGCATAGGAGTATAGGAGTCCCGAAATTTCCTTCCAATCCCCATAACGCTGAGATAGCGCAGAAGACAATTTTGAATTACCTGCGCAGGAGGGGAGTATTTGGGCGGCCTACGTACCGACGAGTGAAGCGAGCTTGTGTTTTTTTTCGTTAGAGCCTCATGTGAGGAAGTTTGTTTTAATACTTTCTGTCTTGAGTTTTCGCCACAGAGTCGTTTATTCTTTAAAATTAATTGAAATTTAGTTCTCATGTTTGGATTCCTACTTCGTCTTACGAGAGAGTTCACTCAGCAACGTGTGACAAAAAGTAAGTGGCTTTATTAGCTTTATTTGTATGGTTAGTAACCTCTAAGCGTTTTAAATTTAGATGATTTCCCAATGTCGTCAGTAGACGTAAAATTGTTTTTGAAGTAGTATTTTTGTTTGCTCCTGCGTGGAATTCACTCACCTACTGGCTACTTTCATTTCGTAAACTCAGTGTTTGGTTTATTCTCTTTTCCCTAATTTGATGTTAGGTAAAAATTAAATGTTTAATTTATTTAGAAGTAATAGGGGGGATTATTATTCTTATTGAGGTTCTGGTGTAACATCTTTATTTTTATTTAATTTCTTCTTATTGGCAATTTTAATGTTTCGCACGATTCCTTATTTCCTTTAAAAGACAGCATATGATTGAAAGTACAGAATTTCCATCAAATGGAAACAATTTCAAGTTAGTTGATCATTTTAGAAAGTGAATCTGTATAATAAACTGCTGAACTGGATAGCGAATTTCTTATCAATTTATGGGTATTGGATTTATGTTCTAGCCCAAAATTTTCATAATATTAATTTAATTAGACTGTTGAATTGAATTAAAATCAATATATTTTTATAATTACAATATTAACATTAATAATAATGTATATAAATATTATTAGTATGTATATAATTGTATTAATATTATTATTCTATACACCTGAAAAACATAACCTCCAAATCGACGGATATAAGAAATTAAGAATCGTGCGAAACATTAAAATCGCCATTTTTTTCAATTTCTATTAAATTTGGATCCAGATATTAATAGAAGACAGCCGAAGTATCCCGATCGGTAATCGCGCATCTTCGAGCTTTCGGATTTAGAAGAGTAGAAGTTGATTGCGCGCGCAGTTACAGTTATGTGCTATCACATCTACGCTACCACTCTACAATAGCTTTCATTGTGTGCGAGGGTAACTCGTGTAAAATATGGGATCACTGGGTAGGACAAGCGCTGGTTTAACAGGATATTGCTGCTTATGTTGATTATCTTAAGCTAATAGAATCAGCGGTCTTTCCAATTGGACTCCATTCTGATAGGTTGCATCCAGCAAGAGTTCTTCAAAATGCCCTCCATTCATATTAAGTAACACAGGCAATATGACCATCGGTTCGGCGGAATCATAGGCTTTAGTGTCCCAGCATGTTGGTCAGGAAGTTCATCCTTATCAGCTAATTAGTAAAGTAGGGAAATTGCAGATGATTGCAAAATGATGAAATAAAAAATCCCATATTTTTTATTTCAGTTTTTTATTCTTTGACACACATTTACACACTAATTAAATATTTAGGTTAGGAAAATTAAACCTTATTAAGTACCGTCTGCAGCCGGATTTTTTTAAATAATAGCACTCGCATTCGCTTGGCTTTGCGGCCAAGGGAAGAGGGAAACTGCAGGAAACCTTTCCCGAGTGCTGGCGGTTATCGACAGTCGAGTTTGGATGTAGAAATTCCATGTTATAGACATCGAGTGTCCAGACACATCCTCGACGTCAAACCCCTCGCTCGGCAGTCGTTACGCTACTACTACTGTCCTCGGTTACCTTATTTGCAAATTCAAGAAATTTTGATAATTTTAGAAATTTTGAGAATTCCAAGTTGTCAGGTAATTTTAGGAATTCTAAAAATTTAAGGATTGCAGAGAATTTAAAGAATTCAGTCTATCTGTGGAATTCAGAAAACTGGAGGAATAGAAGAAGTTAATAAATTCCGGGAATTCCATGAGTTCAAATAATTCCGGTAAATCAGTCAAGTTGAAGAATTCACAGAATCAACTGTATTCAGCAAACTCGAGGAATGTAGAGAATTGAAACATTTCTGAGAATTCAAGAAATTCATAGGATTCATGGATTTCAGAGAATTTATAGAATTAAGGAAATTCAATAAATCCAACAATTTCAAGAATTTAGTGAATTATAAGAGATTAAATAATTAAAAATGCTTAGAAAATTGAAGGATTTAGAAAAATTTAATGAATACATTGCATTTAAGGAAGCTAGAGAATTCGAGGTATTCGGAGAACTGAATAAGTTTAGGGAATTCGGAAAACTGAAAAAGTACGGAGAACTGGAAAAATTCAAGGAGTTTGAAGAGTCGAGGAAATTTTAGAACTTCAAGGAGTTCACAGAATGTATGGTATTTTGATGAATATAAAGAATTCAAAACAATCTAAGGAATTTAAAGGAACTTAATGTAGATTCGAAATAATTTTGAACAATATACTTAAAAATAAATGGTCATCTAATCTACTGATGCTTAGTTTGGATGACAAAAAATACCCTTTTGGCACTCGTCGCCTAATCTGAAATTGTTAAGTTTAGAAGTCTAAGGGCCGATTTCACCAACTCTGAATTAATCCATGATTAACTAATCATAATTATTTTTTATTAAATGATTAAATGTGCTTTAACCAGCGATGCGTTCTACCAAGCATTTTCAACCTCTGGTTAGCTAATAGTATACTCTGCTCGCAATTAAGTCTAGTTTTTACGTCTATGTGTTGTAACAGCGATTCTGATTGGTTAAAACGAAATTCTTGCTTTACACTCGGCGCCATATTATTAAGGCGCCATCTTTTGATAAGACGCCAAAAGTTTAAATTTACGTGTGGTTAAAGTGCAATAGAAGCGAATTAGCAATTGTGTTGTTTACAAAGTAAAATAAAAGTGGTGATTCTTATAGCGGACGTAGTAGAAGATGTGAGTACAAAATAATCATATCTTTCTTTAAACAAACGAGCCTTTTTTTGAATTATTGGGTTTATCTAACCTGAAATTGGACGCAATGCAAACGACAACTAGGCTTTTTTCAATGACCACTCAATTCATTCGTTCTCTGAATATTTGTAATTTGTGTGTGAATTAAATAAGGCTAATCAGTGATTAACGCTGTAATCAGTGTTGGTAAAATCGGCCCTAAGAAGGCCACTCTGCCGCTGGTCGTCTCAAGTAAACATGGTTTCCTTAGACGTTTAAGATGAAAATTTTGTCGCTGGGCATTTCAGACGTACATTTCGCGATAGGTGCTTTTAAAATAGATATTTGGCATGATCGAAGAAATAAGATTAAACTGGGATTCATCGCAGTTAAAAGAACTTCTTAATATTTAATTTGACTTTCATTTAGGATTGTCTGATATAAATTAGGCAACTTAATTCATGATATTGATGTAAAGGTAAAGTCAGCCTGTCTAGGTAGATAGTGATTTAAGGTCGCAAATGAACTTAAAAGCTGCATTAATGATCAAACTTTTTCATATCAAGTATGTAATAGTAGATAGTCCGTTTCGATGGAGATGAATTTCATCAGACGCTGGCGGAACTCGCTTAAAACTTCATGCACAAGGCTACGACTACCTGGCTCGCACATATTCTCCGCCGAGAGTAAGTTGAGACAAAACCACATAATTGGCTATTCCATTGTGTCCATGACTTCCTGAGCCATATTGTGGCCAAATCTGTTGCGCATGCGCCCTGATAAAAAATATTTCTGCCGGAATCTGACTAGCTTCGTCTAATGGTGGCACAGAAAAATCAGAGTAGCTTCGCACAATTTCGGCATTAGCAACCATAAAATCATAATCCCTGGGGTCCTTGTAGAATAAATTATGGGTAGGAGTGCCTTCTCGTATATGGATTGCAATCCTTCCGGCAGTATGTCCCTCCACTGTCAATAACACATCTCCCTGTGATCTTCGAAAAGGCAATAAAGTCCAATTTTCCGTTGACCTCCCTGACAGACGACTCTTTGAGATAAATCCATAGACGAGCCGAAAACTTTTATCTACAGCTACGGGCACTGTTTGGCCTATTGTTAGTTGTGGACGCAGTGATCGGTCTCCATAGGGTATATAATGTTCATTCACCATTTTTATGACTTTTAGTTCTCGCCCAAACATGTTCAAGAAACCACCAGCTGCTTCAGTCATTAATTCTGCAAAGAGAAATTATAGAGAAAAAAAATCAGTCATTACTAATAGCTGATAGCAATACTTTTTTATAATACTTGTTTATAAAATTACAGATTGCTTATAAACATACATCAATGCCAATACCTACGCAGCAATGTTTATTCGCTTATTTGTTTATGACAAACTGAATATATTTTTCAACATCCACGCTGTAAATGAACACCATTTTCAAATATTTGAATTAAATTTTCCGGTCAAAATTACTTTTTGTTTGTATTTTTGTTATTAAGTAACAAAAAATGCTGCATCTATCGATTTTGACTAATCAAATTCCGGCTATAAAAAATGTCACGAAAGGGGGGAAGAAGGTCCTTCACTCACGTATCTAATTTTAGGAAATTCGCAAAAAATTTCACCTAAAGATTACCTTTTTAGGTATAAATTTTATTATTTGGTTGAATATTTAACAATTTTTTCGAAAAGAAATCCTTTTTGGTTGTTAAAAATTCGTCTTTTTGGGTTAAAGATACATATCTTTTTGTAGAACATTAAACATTGGTTTGAAAGTCATATTTTTTTGCTGAAGGTCAACTGAAATCTTTCCTGGATGAAAGCAGGAATTACATTTTTTTAATATAAGTGCTACTAAAAACAACAACTTTTCAACAACTTTTGTTAGAAGTAATACTTTTCGTTTAATTTAAGCTCTTTAAAAAAGTTAGACTTTTTGCTTAAATTTAATCATTTGATGTTGAAAAGACAACTTAAATCTTTTTTGGGTTAAAATTCACCTTTTTTCAGAAAAATTCTTTTTATTAAAAAATTCAGCTATTTTAAAAGAAATTTTGTCCTTATTGGAAAAAATGAAACTATTTCATAGTAAATTTACTTTTGGTTTAAAATTCATATTTTCTTTTTTAAAAACGACTGAATCTTTTCGGGGTGAAAGTTGCATTTCTTGAAAAACTCTTCTTTTTTGGTTAAAAACTTAATTATTTTGTAGAAAAGATAAACAATTATATTTAAAGTCACCGTTTTTGATTAAAGGTCAACCGTTTAGATAAAGTATTCATGTTAAATTTAAAGGCTTGAATCTTTTAATGACATTCTTTCGGAAATTAATGGTTTCCCTTCAAAATATTCGTTATTGGTACTTTTTGTGTAAATAAATTTTATTAATTTAAAATGTGCGTATCGCTTTTTCAAACTGAAATTTATTTTTTTCTTTTAAGAAAGGTTTATAATTTTATTAGAAAATTCATCTATGTGCCTTAAAATTTGTTTTTTTCTTTTTTGTAAAAAATTAAACTTCTTTATTGTTGAAACTTTTTTTTCGTATAAATAATTTTTAAGCTTAAATTTATTGCCATAAAAATTAAACATTGTTTGAATTTACAAATTTTTCATAAAGTATTTTATTATTTTACAAAAATTAAGAAAATAACGCATAATTTGTTAAAAATAATCTACAATTCATTGAAGAATCCTGTGAGTTTTTGATAATGTTTGGACAGGCTTCTTTATAATTATTAAATTTATTAAAAACAATGAGGCGGCAATGATATATTTTTTAATAAAAATTTTTACTGCGACATAGAAAAGAACACCGTTGGGAAGAAATTTTTAGTCATTCGTGTTCACCTTTCTGGTTTTTCAGCTTCTGATATCAAAGACGTTAAAAATTTGAAATTTAATAAAATGAAGTTTCAAAATATCAGAAATCGTGCAGTTCTTTAAATTTGTTAAATAAGTATTCAAACGATTTGAAAAAATATATTTATTTGTATTTTAGGCCGTGCTATGAACTTTCAAAGTCAAGGGTTTTTTCATTAGGTCAGTCGGTTATTGGCCAGACACTATCCGTCCTTATTGATTTTTGATTTTTGATGAAAAATTAATTTTCTCCTCAAATTACATAAAATAAATAATATATCCATAGTTAGCCTCGATATTGAGTCACTTTGAGTCACTAAAATCTCGAAGGCACTGTTGTTGCTTTTCCTCAATGCCGATTGTGTAATTTGAAAAATTCGACTGAAGTTATTATTGAAAATGTTATTAGTACATTTTCAGTAAAAAGAATGAATTTAGGATTTTTAAAAATATGAACAAAAAGTTTCATAATTGATATTTCTAGGAATTTTTTAAATTTCCATAAAATACTATTTAATTGAGTAGGAGTTTCAACGAAGGAAAAAAATCTTATCCAAAACATTAAGTTTTAAAACCCTAGAGATTTCAATAACGAACAACAATGCATATTTTCAACGAAATTAGTTAAATTTTTCACCAAAGAAATAAATTTTAATTAAAATGACGCATCTTCTAATAAAGAATATATAGATTTTTAACAAAATAGTTACTTTGAAAAAAAAATTTCAACTAAATAGCATCAATGTCTAAAAAAACCAAATTTAAACAAAACAATGAATAGTGATATTTTTACTTAAGAAAATTAATTGATAATAAGAAAGGTTATTTTCAACCAACAAATGTGATTTTAAACAAAAAGATAGATTTTCTCGCAGAAAAGAATAATTTTTAATAAAATATGTGAATTTCAAGCCAAATATTTCAATTTTTTATAGAAATTTTAACTATATAGATTAATTATCAACTAAGAAAGTCAAATTTTTACCAAACATTGGAATATTTTAATTTAACGTGGAAGAAATAATTTTGCAGCCAAATAAAAAAAAAGTTTCACAAAAAAGTTGAATTTTTAATGAAACAGATGAATTTTAAACAAAAAATATTAAACATCCATAAAAGGTTGTCTACGAAAAAATGGAATAGTTAAACTTTTAGTTAAAAAATTATTTTTAATAAAGAAAGCTTTCAATCCAAACGAAATAAAATGAATTCTTGTCGCGTTTGCAAATTTTTTTATCACATATAATTTTACTTAATAAATAATTTCTTCATCAAAATGTTTTAATAAATAATATCATTTTCAGGATATTGATAACCGAAAAAATCGTGACTATTTTTTTAAAATTTATTTTCGATATATCTAATTTATTTTTAATGTTTTAAAGTTTTAATTTCTTATTACATTTTTAACGAAAATAGTTAATTTTTTAAGAACAAATGAAAAAATTGAAATAAAACATGTGAGTTTTAAAATGAATAACATTAGTTTTTAAGAAGAGTTAGAATAGCACCATTTACATATAAAGGAATAAGTTTTTAAGCAAACAAAATAAACTTTTAACGAAATAAGACAACAAAAAAAATCTACAAGAAATTTGATACCAAAAAATATATTTTTAATTAAAAAAATTAATTTTTTACCAAATAGGTTCCTTTTTTGCTTAATTTGCACAAAACAACATTAAATGTAAAAATGACTTTAAAATTCGTTTATAATTATGTAATTTCATTAAAATCAACATCATCATTTCAAAGATATCTGAGGATTAAAATTGAGAAAGGGGATATTTTTCGAAAAAATTGATTTGCTTACACTTCCATTTTTAAAAAATTTCTTTCTTCTATGTACAATATTTCCTTCTCCATTCCTCTTCCTCCTTCCTTCTCTTCTTCTCCATCTAACCCAACACCCCCTTCAGCCATTCCACTGACCTTTTGTCCCCCCTTTCATGCAGCAATACCTCCATGCTTATCCCACTCCTTTCCACCTCTTCACACTCCTCCAACGAGTGTTCCACTTTTGCATCCCCTTTCCCCCAGAGTTCACACATCCTCTTCTCATTCTCGCTGTAACTTCCTGGCTTCCTTGCTCTCCTTTCTCACACAAATATTGCGCTCTCCCCTTGGCATAATCCACCCATAGTTCCCATTAAACCTTGACTCTCTTATTCTCTCCTCCACTGCTTCCTTCTCTCTCTCTCTCCATGCTGTTTCTTTAAACCAACTAATACACCCTCCTTCTTTCCGTGTGGATCCGTCTCACTTAATCCATCTGCAATCAACTCGTTCTAAAATACCTTTACCTTTCCACTCCCTTCTTTCCACCCTACGTCTGTCACCAACATTACCTAACCAGCTTCCACCCCCCCCCCCCCCCCCCCCCCCCCCCCCCCCCCTCACCTACCCCCCCTCCACCCCCCCCCCCCTCCCCCCCGCCCCAGCCCACCCCCCAACATTCCCCCCCCCCCCTCCCCCCCCCCCCCCCCGTCTTCTAAAACTTTCTCCTCATATTTACACGCTCAACTTCCCGTTACAATCCCTAAACTCGTTCTTCCTCTCTCCCTCCTGACAATAGTTCGGAGTATTCCTTGCTAACCCCAGTGTCCACTTTACATACCTCTCCTGTATCCTATTTACCTCCTCCCTTACCTCTCACTCCCACACCTCTAATCCATAAAATAAGACACCCATCACTATCGAATAAAACAATTTCATTCTCCTTACAAAATCATCTGCAAAAAACCTGTTATCCAGTCCCCACACTTGCCTCATGAACACATTTGCCTTTCTCACTTTCTGTTTTATTTGACCATTTACTCCCCCATTCCTCCGAATAAGGAACAAACATACACAAACTCCTTCACCTCCTGTACCGCTTTGCCCTTCCACTTCCGCTCCCGTCCCTTATCTCTCCCGCCGAATTTAAATCGAACCTATTTTTGACCACGTATCTTCTCAACCTTTTCATCATTTCCTTTGAAGCCTTTTCGCTCTTTGCTCGCAGCACTGTATCATCTGCATACGCGAGTGACCATATTCTGACCCCTCCTACCCTAATTCCTCCTACTACTCTGGCCACAAGCTTACTTTCCATATGTGTGAATTAAATTGCAAACAGCGCTGGCCTATCTTTCGTCTCCTCATATATCTCCCTCACCCTGCCGATTAGGCGTCTCTCTACTCCCCTCTCTTCCATTGCCTCCCACCACCTCCACCACGTGCTGCAAAACGTAAATATTGTCAATGATACTCTTTCTCTTCCTGAAGCCCGCCTGCGTCTACGGCAGCATGGCTTTCACCTCGACATCCTTCCGCAGCATATATGCCAGCACCATCGCGTATATTTTGTTCGCCGTATTCATTAGCGCGATTCCTCTATAATTTTCCTGCCTCACCGTATCCCATTTTTTATACAGTGGTACGATCACCCCCTCCATCTATCCTATTGGAAATCCCTCCCCGTGCCAAACTTTTCTCACTTCCCTCGTCAGCCTCTCCCTTAGCTCTTGTGTGCCAAACAGACATACTTTGTTCTCTACACTCTCCCAGAAATAAATCTTTGAAAAATTCCCCCCATTTTTTTTAACTTTTAGCTGTTTTACCTTTTCCTGCTCTTTCTTCTTATTCCTTATCCTCAACTCTTGGCTCATTTCCAAGAACTTCCGATAAATATCGATAATATCGCTATCTTTTCAGAAAATATGGATATATATCGATACATTTTTTTACCCATATTTCTC
>JAAAKG020009571.1:0-21121 GCA_010014905.2 Druon quercuslanigerum
ACAATGCGGCATTAAGAGTGCTTTATTACCATCTCTGTCACTCTTACGGCATTAACCTTGATATCGCTTCGCTAAACGCTCCTAGGGAAATAGAGTCAATTGTCGAGAATGACAAGTGCCGCTTATACTGGAACTTTGTATTCTCGACAATTGTTTCTGCGGCAAACTTGAGGCCTGACAAAGCTCTCCTTGACCTTAAGTAGCGAACCATGTTCGTTATCGAATTTTCGGCACCGGCTGACAGAAACGTCATAACCAAAGAGAAGGAGAAGAAAGAGAGGTATAGAGAACTTGTAAGGGGGTTGCGACGAATGTACCCAGAATATTCTGTTAAATTAATCGTCCTTCTCATCGGCGCTCTTGGAGTAGCCAAGCTTTCGCTGGTTAATAACCTTAAAAGCATCCCTGCGTGTAAACAATATGCTAAAACTCTTGCGGGCAAGATTCAGAAGGCGGTCGTTCTTGGGTCGCTCCGTGTCCTCAGGGTGGGCGAGACTTTTGCCGGATCGCCGTATTGATTCCGTCACAGACTGTAACCACCTATCTCATGGTAGTGAGACGTGGTTATGGCTGAAATTTTACCACGATTTCGCTGGGATCGGGTGCAAATGTTCAGATTAGCACCCGTTCCCGGCGTAATCCTGCGGTTGTCCTTATGACAAATATTATAATTATATATATATATATATATATATATATATTCAACTACAATTCAACTAGACGGCACTAAACGTGGAATAGAGTAGTGCACATGGTCATAAGCTGATGCGGCATTGATATAAAATAGAAGTGAATTAAAAATAGAGTTATGAGTTATAACAAACGAGTCTTTTACTTGTTACCCTGGACCTGGCGATTCTTAGATTCCTACAGTATTTTAAACTTCTGATTTTTTAGGCAACATGTACCTGTAAGCATGAAACCTGGCGTCAGATGTGCATATTCAATTATCTTCTGAAAAACCTCTTACTAACACAGGATGCATACTTGCCAGGTACTTGCATTGGGAATTGTGCACCATGCCCAAAACTGGAGCTTTTCATTTACTTTCCCTTTACAAAACTGTTGAAACATCTAAATCTGTGATTTAAGTCAGCTCCATTACGGGGATATTGCTTGTTTTTGGAATCCCTAGTTGGAACCATGCTTTACCCTCAGTTTACGGAACAATCTACTTTTATTTGACTAAAAGATTCGATTTTGCTACCTTTTTGCGCTACTTTTCTTGTGCCGATACAGTCTAGCGTTAAAAACATCAAGTCTCAGCCCTTGGTAGTCTATAATCTCATCTAATATTGCTGATGTTAATGTCTGGATGTACCGAGGGTTGAAGATTTTAGTAACACGGTGTATCAGCTTTCTGGTGCTATTTCTTTCTTTATATTAAGTAAAGTGACTAACTCGCACCTTACTTTGCTAACATCCATAAAAGCTACGGTCATGATTCCTTAAAGCAACCGACACTGACGCAACCGGAACGTGCACGTGATCCACTCCTGCTCATTCTATTCAGAAGATAATAAAGAATAGGACAGACAGAACAGTTTGAGGCAAATCTCATGCTTTTGTATACTTTTTCAGAGCTACCATTAAATTTAAAAAGATTGTAAGGAGCAGTTTTGGCAGTCGAGATGAAGTAATCCCCGAAGAACAACCTTTTGCATTCGGTTCGCAATAAACTGAGCCTCACACTGCCAAGCCATAATGTTGTTTAGTTCTTTTGCCATTATATTACCATCGGCAGATGCTGAAAATTCAATCACGTAAATGATTTTCGTCTTCAAATATCGAAGGATATATGGGTTATATTCCCATATTATATCGAAGAGGACTTGCAGATGAAACAAACAGATAACTTTATCAATTATTACGACAAGTTACACGGATAATTAGTCACATAAGCGTTAGATAAACATTTTTTCGTACGCTGAATCCCTAGCGAAATGTCCAATTTTGTAGACACATGTATTTCCGAAAGACTTACTGGAGGCATAGAAACATGCCTTACGAATCAAGAAAAACTCAAAGCCTAATTAAAAAAAGGCTAAGATTCATCATTTAACGTCAGAAAACGCCACACTACTTATACTCTACCTTACCCACCGCTGAGGGCACCATATTACCCCCAGAGTAAGTACCAGCTATGTGTAATTGATTATTCAAAATCAGTTCCAATGATCAATTCAAGAGAATCAAAATTCTATTAATCGACCTCAGGGCCTTTCTTGTCAGGGTTCTAGCTCAAATTTATCGGGAATATCTTCTAAGTCAGTTTCAAATCCTTGAAACTCAAGTCTAACTCGTTGCGCCGATCCGGTGACCAGTCCAAAGTCCCAGAAATGCTCAGCAATGGAAATTTTGGAAGGTGCCAAAGGATCTACTATACCAAAACCCACTTAGTTGAATCCTCTGTCATAAGGAGCCTAAAGCACAATTTCATAGTCATTCTTTCGTAGATGCAGGCTCGAGGTAAGCCTCTTCAAGAAAAAAATATACGTGTTGAGATAGAAGTAGAATCTGTCCAATCCACCACTATCTACGGAATGACGCAACATCTCGTGCATACGTTATGAACCATTGATGTTTCCCTAAAAAACATTTTCGTCAAATTTCACCTCGTGCACATGTTTTTCCCAATAACTTTGCACGGTGTACTAGTTAGGCTGTATATGCAATAGGAGCAGGCCAAACTCTCCTTTCGACATAACACTCTTATTACTGCTTCGAAACCTATTTTTCAGTTTATTTTATATATTCGGAATCCCACGAAGGAAACAAGCCCTTGCAATGAAAATTTAAAATCTTTTCAATATTTATACTCATAAGGGCGAGAGCCAAGCAACCCATATTGCTTGAGACACTCAATACCGATATCTCGGTGGATTATGTACTCAAAGTTAAAACCCGAAAAGGATTATATGTATATCGGAATTCTCGGATGAACGAAGTTCGGAATCTCAGGTAGAAGTTTTTTTCGAAAAACCTACTTCATGATTCGATGGCTACTAGGGTCCCTGGGGGCGTTCGTATATCTCATTTATGCCTAGAGAAGCAAAATTATGCATTTCGCTTGGTACAGGATTTCGAGGACGTTTTTCATGTTAATGGACAGTCCATCACTGCTACTCACTTAGTTCAACATAAGGTGCTGACCAGCCATCATGAAATCATCAACAGAAAGTCCCATCGTCATTCTCTCCATGATACTAAGTCAATACTTCTAGCAACTGATAAACAGCGAAAATGGAAATTATCGGACATTCGTAGTCCTCCCATAACTCTTCCTTACTGTAAGTTCCAAAAAAAGGGACGCTTCCGAAGAAAAGAAACTTAGAGTCGTTATTGACTGACACATTATTACTGAGATAGGAGACATAACGTTAACACCTATTGACTGGCAAGTTGTAGTTATTTGCTAGGAACATAGTTCCAAAAAAATGGAAGATTTGCTGAGCGATATATTCACGAAATGCGCAGTAAAATACTCTCTGAATACTGGACAGCATTTTCAAGCTTTCAACCACTTTAAGTCCAAATCGGGACATATTAACGATGCAGGATGCTTTCAGTAAATTCTGTCTTGCAGTGTCAAGTCAATATTTAAAAACAACAACCGTTGCCCATGCAGTATGAAAACACCGTATTTCTTATTTCGGGGCCTCGCGATGCGTTCTGATTGATCGAGGTGGCAGTTTCATCAGTAAATTGATGTAGTATCTTAAGAAGGTTTTTGATATCCAATAAATAACAATTTCAGCTTACCATTTGCAAGCGAACAGGTAACTGAAACGTAATGGTGCAGAAACGGAGCATTGCGATTTCCGAGTGCCATTCCATCCGATAAGACATCGATGTGTAATGTTACATATATGTTGGTACATATAAAATAAACCCGATTTCGACTTAATCCCGGTAGAATTTTGCTTTAAGCAAGTTCTTATTTTTTAATAATGAAGCTTGTTTAGTTATTGGAAAAAAACTTTCGTTTAAAATCTAAATTATGAGAATGCAAAAATTCAAAAATTCCCGCGAAACAATGGGTGCTATTGAAAACTGGTGAAGAAAATTTTTGTAGGTTTATCTGAGGCGAGAAATTTTCCTGTCGACCGTTCTACCATTTTTTGCATCGTTTGGCTGTAAATTTGAATTTAAATTTTGTATGGCATTTTCTACGTTTAAAGCAAAAACTATTATACCTATTGAAACATAGTTTAGAGTAATTTATTAGCACTTTTGAATCAAGTAATTTTGGTCTCTTGTCTTTTTACCATAATTTGTGTAGTTTCGTGGGAAAGTTGAATTATTAGGTTTTTCACTTTGACTTTCCGCGGCTAAAACCATAAATATTGGCAGTACAATATAATATTGTTTTACGAACTTAAACTGTATTTTTAGACCACAAACCAGTGTGCTAAAGAAAATTCAAAATAGAAAATTCCTTCAAAAGTTATCGCGTTGTCAGACAGAAGACCGAAAGACGAATACTGCATAATACTGCATTTTAAAACTGCATTAAATTAAAGTGTACCCCTAAAAATAAATCCACTGTCATTTCCCGTTTTTTCCGGTCTCATAACATTCACAGTCATTTTCCGGTTTCGTGGTTCAGCGGCCACCCTACAAACTAGACGGACCTTTCATTGCCAGATAAACGCATAAAGAGGATATAAAAGAAAAAAATCTTAAAAATTCTGTAATTCAAATGTTTATAGTAAAAAATGTTTTAGTTCATTGTGATTCCTGGTTAGCAGAGGCCATATTTCTAACGCTCTTTAGGCTAATCATACCAAACTCGTTTTGGAGTCAATTTTGATTGAATGAAACCTCCACAGCCAATCTCTGGAGAGTGATTACCTTTCTTGATGTAAAGCATTACTCGGAATGTCTGCAAAACTGTACTATTATACTGGAAAAGTTTAGAACAAATTTAGTCACGCAAAATAGTTGTAACAGACTATATTTAAGCAAATATAAGAATTAAACTTATGAATGAAGGACACAGTTCAAGAAATGTTGGTAATTGGAAATCGAATACGAAGTTACTCTCTTCAACGGGTAGATAGGAGAAAGCTTGTACCCCATAAAAGAATTACTGAGCGACGCCCAGTGTCAGGATATTCTTAAGGAAATTCAGCATCTGAAAACCAATCAAAAAAATTTAACTCACCTCTTAGGTGAACAAACTCACATCGTCAGACCAGAAATCGAAAAGCTTCACCCCTAGATGGAAGCGAATGATAATCAGTTTTTGTCAGAACCATACAATTTTGAGGGACAAAGCATCCGACTCTAGTACGTTTAAAGCGGTTCAGGACCCCTAAGAATTCACTATATTCAGCAATCAGTGAGTTATAATACCCTGAGGGTTTAACAAACTGACAGCCTCATGAATAGACTTCGGCTCAATGACCATAAAGTTTTAAGATCGCTCTGCGTTCATAGATGGGTACAAGACCTGTGACAAGATTCATCGCTTAGCGTTAAGTGGGAATGATGCCCGAAGCATATTACACACTGTTTTCTTTGAGAGTTCGCTTCAGGTCGAGGACTGAGAAGGTCAGAGATCGCATTGCGTTCAAATACCGGTACAAGACTAGTGAGAAGTTTCCTTGCTTAGCGCTCAGTGAGAATGAAGCCCGATGGTCACTACACGCTAATTGATTTGAGAGTTGGCTTCAAATCGATGGCTAAGAAGGTCCAAGATCGTACTGCGTTCAAAGAAAAAAATTAATCATATATTTTCCTGGAAAGGGCAGAATTTCTTCCGTTAATAAGAGGTTGCTGTAAACAGAGCAGGTATTTTATGGATGAGTCCGTTTTTTCTCTAATCTATTTATTCTGCCGAGTTTTTCCTAGGCTGGGAATGTCTAAGCCCGCTGCTTGTCCCACACTATGCGACCGGAGACGGCAGTAGGGAGCTTGGTTCGAAATTTTTCCCACTCCGTAAATTTTCGTGGCATGTTACCTAATTAAATTATTGCTTGCCGAGCCGCAGTACTTGTCGTCTGCTTCGTGTCATCTCTCCGATTCCCAGACTCATGGCAAGGAGTAGAAGAAGCATGGAGGTATTGTTGCATGAATGGTGGGACAAAGGGTGAAGGGGGTGTTGGGTAAGATGGAGAAGAAGAGAAGGAAGGAGAAAGAGGAATGAAGAAGGAAAGATTGTAAACAGGAGAGAAGGTACGTGTAGGAAAATTGTGAGTATTGTTAATAGTAAATAAGTATTTGATGTTAGCCGTGGAGGCAGAGGCTGGCAATGCGAGTCAAAGCAGAATATAGCGACCTGCTTGCAAGGCGAGGCGAAGCTAGGAAGGCTTGGCTATAAAAGCGAGCGGCTTAGAGATAAGGTGTGAGGTAGGTTAAGAGGTAGTTTTAAGAAAACTCTGTTTAAAAAATGGGAGTTTTAGCAAATCAATGTTTTAAGGCCAGCAGGCCGAAATATAAACGTTTATCTATCTATCAACTCTTAAGCTTAGCTTATTTCTAAAATATCTTTAAAAATTACCACTAATTGGATCTAAAATTTAACTTGAATAATCAGTTATCATATTTGCAAAAACGAAATGCAAATTCCTAAGATCTCAGGTCTTATTAAGGTCTACTTCATTGCTACTGGTACCTAGATTCCATAACCTTAGTCTAAATAATTTCAGATAGCAAGATAGATGAGGAGGTAGATATACGAATAAACGAAGGTAAGAAGATTATTGGTAGAGCGGGCCCCTATATCAGAAGTTAAAATATATCCAAAAAGGTAAATGGCATAATTCTATATTTGTACCAACTGTTACCGACTGTACTATACGGCAGCGAGACATGGACCTATCAAGAAAAAGATAAGAGTAAAATTAATTCGATTAGCATGAGATGCTTGCTCATAATATGCGGGAAAACTCTGATGAACTAAGTGAGCAACGAGATAATTCTCAAAGAATGTGGTACAGAAGAGACAATACTTGACACATGGGAAAGAATTCGGTTAAGATGGTTCGGTAATGTTGAGAGAATGAAAGATGAACGACAAACGAAACAAGTGTATGAAGGTGAAGTAAATAGCAGCGTGCTGAATGATGCCCTAGTCAGAAGAGACATAAAAAGCCATAGAAACACGAGAGCCTGCATAAAAAATGCATGGACGTTAAAGAAGCTAGAGATGTACGCCAGGACATAAAAGTATGGCGGCAAATAGTTAATAAGAAGAGTTTCAGTAGAGTGAATGACGCCTGAAACAAAAGACTTTAGATACTAATGGACCCAAGTGGGGTACCTAACATGGAGACTTTGTAAGGATCTTTACATAGGGTAATTTCTAGAGAGATTGGTCAGAAACCTGGGTCGCAGCAGAGTTGCGGAACTACCATGTACCACGAGAGAAACTAGTAACTTCTATCCATTCTCGGCATTGCGGTGTAAAGAACGGGGGTTACGTTTATTTGTTTAAAAAACTTATTTTTCTCTTTGGCATAGCATCTTCCTAAAAATCCTATTTTTCTTCATCTTGCAATAAGATGGCCATCTCATTTCTTAGAAATGAGACAGAATTATTTTTTGTTTCGCCTAAGCCTACGTTTCAATGCGTCGGTCGGAAAGAGACAGGTGGAACGCAGAGAGGCGATAGAGTTAAAGGAAGAAAGACGAGAGAAGCGTCGCTAATGCTTGCCACTTTCACTTGAGTAAATATCAGGGCTACTCGGAAGGTTTGAGTGTCGTAATTCATCAGTTATTTTGCTAATCAGATTTTTAAGGAAACTGAAGATAATGAGGAAGCAAGGTCGTCATGAACCAATAGGCGAGATACAATATTTATAATATATCTGGCATTTAATTTCGAAGGTGAGACTCAACTTGCTGCGGGGATTATTAACCTAGTACTGGATCTAGCTGTCGGTTTTCATCTTTTGCGCTGAAGGCGCATATCGAACCTTTTTTAATATGTGAGTTTTAGATTTAATATCAAAAAATGATGTACAAACCACAGCCCTGCGTGCCAGACCCGGCAGGTGTGTTTACGTTTCAACGGAAAATGTATGAATATTAGTGGTACATCAATTAGAGCATCTACCGCACCTGACCCAAAAACCTTCAAATTGGTCAGCTGGTCAACTTCCAAATCTTTCCACTAATTAACGACAGAAAAACGCAAATGACGTCCCTTAAGTGCAGGCATCCGCACTGCGAAGAGCACAGGTCGCTGCTGTGTGCTTTTTGTGATCCATTACCTGCGGAACTCGAATAATTGTTGTTTAAAAAAATTTGTAAGAGTGAGTTATTTTTGGCGCCATCACTAGCAGTGATGAAAACTTGAAATATAAAATTATACCCTTACTCAGGGCCCTACTAAAAAGTAATGAAAACCTTAGGAGGATAGGTTTATTCTCTGTCTAAAGCTACTAAGGCCAAAGTTATTTGTAAAGAACATCTTCCAGAATCTATCAAGCTCTAAGAATCCGGGTTGCTACAAGTACTGCTAGGATGCATGGTGTGAATGGTATCAGTGTCCATATTAAGTTTTTAAGGTTAAAAGTAAAAATAGTGAAACGAAAACGATTAAGGAGTTTTCAAAAATAGTGACATGGAAAGATTTCAGGATTTTGTTAAATAGTAAGATAGAAGCTGTTAAAGTGAAAAGAATATTGAAAAGGAAACGGTTAAGAAGTTTCAAAAAATATTGAAGCGGGTTAAGGAGTTTAAAAAAGGAAACAAACACTTTTAAGGAGTTTTTAAAATAGTGAAACGGAAATGTTTATGTAGTTGCAAAATAAAAAAATAAAAATTCTAAACTAGAAAATAGTTTAATTTACCTAATTTAGACTGGATCTCTCCAATATCACTTTTTCGGACTATTTTTGACTGTCGACCGCCCTGTGAGAAATAAAAGTCACATCATGTACTGAATAGAATATTTAAGTTTGAAAAGAAAAATAAGCGGGAAAAGGAGATACATAGTAAACAGAATAGTTGGATGAGGTAAGTGTATGCTTAGTCAAGTAGGATCAAACGATAGAACTCTGTCTAAGCTGGAATTGTACGCTTTACGCGACCTTGTCAAAGGTAACAGATTGTGTTCCCCAATCTCTTTCTTTCACTCTCAGGGCAAGTAGTGAATAGCGCTATTTTAAGCGGACATATGCAATTACTTGTTTCAGAAGTCTAACGTGATAAAAATAGTAATAATTCTACGTGCTCAATTGATACTAAAAGCGGAAAATAATATTATAATAATATTGGCAGCAAAAGTGATCCACAATTAATTCAAAGTCAAAGCGACTTTTTACAATAAAAACAAGTCAAGTGATATTGAACGACAAGAGCTGTAGTACAGGAACTAGAACAAAGACACCCATAATCAAGAAACGAATGACATTATGTTAATTATCTTTTTTATGTATGTTATTAGGCGGTTTGAACCTGTGGGTCTATTTTTTAACAATATTATTAAATATGCAAATTATTTGGTATATTGAAAGAAGAGACCGTAGCTAAGGGGGTGATGTTGTCCCCCCCCCACGAAATGCTTGATACGTGTATAATATTTTCCTGTTCAGTTCAATGCTCCCCTTCTCCGAATTTTTTTCCTGTTGCATATTCCCACCTCCTGCTGAAAAATTTTCCTGTCTAAGGACTTGCAAAGAAGTATGTCGTGACTCCCTATGAAACTCGTCAGCCCTCTCATGCATCCACTTTGTTACAGTATTGCTCTCCATACCCGATTAATAGATGTTAATATTCAATCTCTGAATCTTTGAAGGTGGTAAAGAGCTTGTAGCTGGTGCTTAAAAAACATATAGGACTATATTTCTTTGAATAAGCAAATCTCTAATCTTAGAAATCATTACCGTGAACCCTTTCAGTAAATACTGAAAGATGGGTTAGTCTCCGTTCAGAAACAAGTAAACATGTGGACCAGATGTCGGTACATGGAAGTAAACTTCTTTTAATTATTTTCCGTTCAAGGCTATCTTTGGCTGTTGAATAAAACTTTTTTTCGTCCAGTGCTGCTTGATGGACCTTAAGTTTTGAACAAGCGAACTAAGTTTTGAAGTGAATTTTGTATTAGATGTTATGTAGCTAATCACGTGCTGAACATTTGATGTATACCGTCTTAACGTTTTAGTTTTAACCTGAAACTTTGATGGATTTTTGATTCAGTTGTCATGCTGGCATTATCGGCTATCTGGAAAGGTGATCTTGCTAAAGCGGGTGGTATGTTTGCTGAAGGATTTTCCTAATACTAACGTAAACCCCATTATAATATACCTTTTAATTCAACTAGCCCCCACAAGGTCAGTCTTTACCACAAATGCGTGCTGTAATCTACAGGAGATGTCCTGAAATTCTTATGATTCCAGAAAATAGACCTTCAGGCTTTTGTTCACAAAAATTGCACTTCTAAAAAAAGATCTTCTCCCTCGCTTCACTGGGAATCTAACCAGAGAACTGCCAATTGCTTACCAGGTGTTATTTTCGTAAGCTAATAGAAAGGTCGATGGCATAATCCTTTTTCGGAAATACACGCATTATTTTTGCCAGGTGTTACGTATTAATAAAAGTCAAATTTTTCAAGTAATCTGAATTGTCATCAGGGAGATGGTAACCACCGATCAGTATAGATATGTTTTTATACACCTTAAATATAGAAATCAGCACTATCGTTCTAGGTTAACTCTTCAAATACAGAACATTCTTAACATCTTGTCAGACCAAATGCAGCTATGAATTAAAAAAAAATTTAATTAAATTTTGTCCTAATCTTTTATACGCTGAAATTCAAACTACAGGACGTCCGATTGCCGGTCGGGTGCTTTTCGCTTAAGCTACTAGAGAGATCAAAAGAAGAGTCCCTTTTTAAGTGTACGCGCATTTTTTTCCAGGTATTAAATATTCGAATTACAAAAGGAATTTTGAACATCGTTTCAGACTAGATGGAGCTATGCATTCAAATTGTTTTAAATTTAATTACGTCTGAGAAAAGATCTTCTATATCGCTTTCCTGGGAATCGTACGACAGAACTTCGAATTGTCAACCAGATGCTTTTCCCCTAAGCTACTAGAGAAATATACAGAAATATCCTTTTTAGAAAAGTACGCACTATTTTCTCAAGTGTTGCGTATCGTCATCAGAGAGACGGTAACCACCTATTAGAGTTAATAACTATTCAATACCGTGGAATTAGAAAAAAACAATATCTTTTTCACTTAACTCTTCAATTAACAGAAAATTTTAACGTCTTTTCAAACTAGATACAGCTATAAATCAACAATTTTTTAAACTGATCAATTTTGGAAAAAAATCTAATTAGCCCCGCTAAAAATCGAATCACAGAAATTAAAATTTTTAATCGGGTGCTTTTACTTAAGCGAATCTGCATTATCATCAGATAAATGACGGAAATTCTTATCGTCTTTTTATACCAGATGCAGCTATGAATTACAATTTTTTGAAATTAAGTTTTTTCCGGAAAAGAACTTCACCTTCGTGCCGCTACGAATTGAACCACAGAACATCCGACTGCCGGTCAGGTGCTTTATCCTTAAGCTACTAGCGAGTTCGAAAGAAGAATGATTTTTCAGAAATTCAAGTATTATTTTGCCAGATATGTATTAAAATTCGTTGGAAAATCTTATAATCAGAGAATAATAGAAATTCTTAACGTCTTTTCAGATTAGACGCAGCTATGAATTAAAATTTTTTGTAATTATAATTTTTTTTATAAGATCTTCGCTTCGTTGTGAATCGAAACACAGAACTTCCGATTACCAGCCGGGTGGTTTTCGCTTTAGCTACTTGAGAGATCGAAAGAGGAATCCTTTTTCTGAAATATACGCCTTAACTTACCCGGTGTTACGTATTAATACAATTCAAATTTTTGAAGGGATCTCTATTATAAAAAGAGAACTGATATCCACCGACTGTTGCAGATCTCTTTTCACCCTCACGTCTTTTCAGACTAGATGGAGCTATGAATTACAATTTTTTTACTAAACTTTTTCTGAAAGAAGATCTTTTTCTTTTCTCCGCTAAAAATCCGCTGAAAATTATTTTATGATGATAATACAGATTTCTTGACAATTTTGAATAAGTTAAAACTAGCAAAGTGATGCATGTACTTCTGAAAAAGGATTCGTCATGCGACCTCTCTAGTAGCTTAAGTGAAAATTACTCACCGGCAATCAGAAATTCTATAGTTTGATTCCCAGTGGAGTAAAGGAGAAGATCCTTTTTCAGGAAAAAATTATTAAATTATCAAAAAATTATGGCTTTTTTTAAGCTTATAAGAATATAAGGATTTCTTATTATATTCTGATGATAATGCAAATTTCTTGAACAATAAATCATCAGAAATTTTTCATCAATTTTAAGGGTGCAATTATACGTGTAAGGCACTTTGCGTTAAAAGGTTTCAACCTTGCCCATCGTTATCCAGCTACCCGTGGAAAGTAGGTGGGCTTACGCTATTGTTATTTTAGTTAAACTGACAAATTTTTAAGGATGGTGGGTTCGCGTTATCATTACACTAGTTGCGTGTCGATTAATTTTCAACAACGTTAAGCCATGTAGAAGTCGATAGTTTTACAAACCTCGCATTCCGTGGTTGGCTCAATATTGCTAAATATTTTCGAGGCTACCACGAAGAATAGGTAGACTTGCGTTATCGTGAACCTATTTAGGCCAAAGCTAGAAGTTTTACTAAAGATCAGAGATTTAGAACTGACACAAAAGCGTTCTCTGTCAAAGATATACATCACAAAGAATGTACGACGTGCGTGGACTAATAGGACGTCTAAACAACATGGTGTCCCGTCAGAAATTTCGAGCGCAAGACAAGGACTACAATTTAGGTCCATTAACTCAACATAAGACAGGAAATATAACCACAAGTGTGATAAACAATGTTCCTAACATTATCCGTTGTCAGAGCATAAATACATTAACACCAGTTATTTGGCTGATCTCAATTACGCGCTCTTGAATTTATCCTTAAAATAAACCTCAAAGTTTAGAATAGTAAATATGGAGGAATTAAGAACGTATTAAGGACAAAAAGCCAGAAACAAAATAATTCGCGATTGCGATACAGGGCAGGGTTGTCAGTATAAGAAATTATCGCAAACACGTCTTACATCAAGATATGCTTGATCGGTACCGATTATGTGGAGATATCAACGAAACCATCAATCGCATTTTGGATTGTTATCGTGTGATTGGTCAGAGAGAATATTCGCCCAGACATTATGATATTTCGGACATTACACATCTAAAACTTGTACTATATCTAGGACTCTTGACAGAATAGATTCTTTTATATAAATATATTGCAGTTAATTTTTTAGAAAACAAAGATTACATATTTTAATACGATACCACTATGAAGACGGATCATTATACTTAACCCAATCGACTTGATATGGTGATGATAGAGAAAGAAGACGTAAAAGTCTGAATCATCCACATTGCTTTTCCACTTGATTGGAATTTGCAAGCAATATAATAGCAACCAAATCCATAAGTATAGTGAGTAAAGACATGAAGTAAAGACGATATGGAGGAATATTCATCATGTATCTATCATTTATCCTATCCTGCTTCCAGAAGCTGGCAATGTGCACGCAAGTTGCACTAAATATCATTAACAACTAGCAGTCAGTAGGATACTGACAGCAGCTCGGCTTGCGGTTTTATTACCAACCTAACATAATGAACATTTCTAATCCACGAAAACAATGGCAGGTTTTGTTTGGAAGCAACTGACATCTATGAAAATTACATCAAATAAACAACAAGTACAACAGCGACTAATCACACTTATGGCCACTTCTAACGACTGCGGGATTGCTGGGCATAGGGCACGAAGATATCACAACACCAGGCCGGAGAAACCATCGTATGGCTTTAGGATACGATGCGACCCAAGGGACCCAAGCGACCCTTCTGCATGCTTTTTGCAAGTGCCTCGACAGCCTTGTGGTATGCAGGTATGGCTTTGACGTTACGAAACAGTGATAATCTAGCACCTTCTAGAGCACCACTCACAAAAACTAACCGTGTAAGTAGGACACCCGGATAGTATGTTTTCTAGATACTAAGCGTGTACATCACACGCCCTGCACCTTTTGTTGGGAAATTTGTAACATAAAATCCGGTCACGATATAGTAAGATGAAAATGACACAATCCTGGAATTCGAAAATAAAACCTTCTATTCCAGAATTAAGTCATGATTATCTGAGGAAAGTAAAAGTTTGCTCTTTTGACCAGGACATTTTATTTACATTTTTGTCAAATTATCCGTGCATTTTCATATCAAGTAGCTATTGACGGAATTTTTTAACATCTTCTTTTTCAGCTTCGGCTTTTAGAAGTAAATTATCTAGATTAAGCAATGCAAGTTTCTCATATCTTACGTTAAAATTCAGGTTAAGGGTCTCGGCGGCCCGCTCTGCAACTCTGTAATGAAAAGCTTCTTTGCCAATTATCTTGTGTTTCCTTCCCATTTTTAGGAGAGGATTTCTGCCATTTCCAGCGATGTAAGCTGTACTCAGAACAATTTGGTTATAAAGAGATTTAAAATTCAGGAGTCCGTTTCCGCCTTGACGGAGTGAAATGTACGAGGGTGATATCAAAGGCAGTAAGCTTCTTCTTCGTATATGGAATGGAACCATCCCAAATGAGTACAGTAGAACCGCTACGGCAAATATGTTATTCTGGTTCGAAAGAAACCAGAAGGTATCAAGGGCTAGTAGCTCACAGATCTGAAAATCTGATAAAAACTGTGAACTATCTTTAGTTCTAAAGAGGGTAATGAAGTGATTGAAAATGGAGAACTACCTGTAATAATTTACTATTTGAAAGAAGTTCCCAGATAACAATTCATGCGCGCATGTTACGCGTACGCCGATGCACGCATGACATGCGTGCCAAAATTCATCATGTTCGCCCGCATTTCGTGAATATGACTGAAGTGCATGCACAATGCGTGGCACACTGCGAGCATGTTTTCAATTATCCTGTGATCAAATTTTGCTGCGCATATACGTGCACGCAGCATGAGTATCCAGTGGGGGCACAAAATCTTTAAATTATAAATTATCAAAGTTTTGTTATTTGATGCTTATATAAAAGCTATAAATTGCCTTTCAGTAAGGGTGCCCTCTTGCAGCTTCGTGCTTTGCATTTTCTGCTGCCATGAAACCCATGGCAGCAGAAACGTTGGTGTACAACAGAAACGATCTTAAGAGTAAACGAGACAAATATATATAGATATTTCCCTCTCTTTCACTCTCGCTTCACGCCGCCATTTTCTACGCACATGGTACTGTGCTACTGGTCAACAGGTCGGTGCGTGTGTCGGTTCTTGCCTGGGTGATGTCTTGTGATAATTATTTGCAGAAAACTACTAATTTGTCGACGAGGTTAAGCCTGTTTTGGATCGTAAGTATTAAAAATAAGTATATAAAAGTTAAGTATAAAACTACGTCAATTTTGGGTGAATTTAATATAACCTCACTTTGTGCCGGGACGTTTTCCAAAAATCCATCTAAAATTTTTGCGATATTCAGTCCATATCTCTATATCTATTTCTAAATTGTATTGTGTATTCCTGTGAAATGTTTATTTCAATAATTTGAAGGGATTTTTTTTTACATTTTAGGATATTTCTAAAAATTCTAAGGCATTTTAAGAGCAATAAATTTGAAATATTTTAGGAAATATTGAAAGATATTCCAAGGAAGTATATAAGGAATTTAATTAATTTGAATGGATTTAAAAGCGGTTCAAATATTTTAAGATAATGAGTTTTAAGGTTTTCTAGGATTTCAATGATTTTTTGAAGGTTTGGAACATTATTTGGGAGTTTTAAAAATACCGTAAATACTTTTAAATCCTTTGAGTTACAATTATTTTCCAATTTTTAATGTTTCTAGAGTAAAATAACTTAAAAATATAATTTAACAAATTTTTAAAGTCCTTGGTTGATTCTTTAATTCAAAGTATTGAAAATGTTAACGTGGATTTATATTTTTAAAACCTAATCTAAAGTTGTGAACTCTATAATTTATGAATGTTGATAATTATGCATTTTGCAGTTTATCTGCATTTCATTTAAAACTGTTCAATTGAAAAGTGTTACTTACTACCTCCCATTTTATACGTGTAAATTATTGAGCATTTCAATACAACATTTTTAAATTGAAAAACTTTTAATCTTCAATTTTAAATGTTTAAAATCCAAGAGTTCCACTTTGAATGCTTTAACTTCTTCTTTCTTTTTTACTACTTTAAATGGACAAATTTTTGGAAACGAGTTTGATCTTTTAAATTTTATTGACTGGGAAAACTGTCTGCGAACCGGAAAAAAAACAGGGAAATGACCGGGAATTTTTTTCTTCGGCTAAAACGGTCACCCTAACTTCACAATGCAAAATATTTCCGAGGTTTTAATAAGGATTTAAAAATATTTCAAGAATTTTAAATTTTTCAGATGTTATCAAAGAATTCAGAATATTTCAAAAGTTTTAAACAATTTCAAAAGGTTTTAAAAAAAACTTGGGAAGATTTCAAAATATTTTAGTGGTTCCAAACGACCAAAAAAGTTTTGACAAACAAAGGTTAACTAAAGATTTAAAACATTCCATCAAGATGTAAAAAAAATTTACAAAGAATTCAAGGATTTCAAATACTTAATAAACATTTTTAAGATTTCCCAGATATTTCAAGATTTCACAACATTTTTAAATACTTCTAAAGATTTCAACGAATTCATACAGATTTTAAAACATTACAAAATTTCATCAGATTTTAAAACATTAACAAATTTCAAAAATACTTAAAAAAATTCAAAGACTGCAAGGCTTTGAAAATATTCCCAAAGATTTCACAAAACAAATTATATTCGCAAGAAAATTAATTTGTTTATTTATGATTCTTCTTTCTTTAGAAATTGTTGAACAATAAAAAATGAAATGTTTCATCTTTTACATCTATATCAAACAGTTATTTGAATATTCGATGTAACAAAAAGAAGACCTGCAAAAACTTAATTTCTTGACCTGGAGAAGACCTTGATTTGTTCGTGAGAATCACTGGGCACCCTGTTTACGTTTTTTTTAAAACCATTCTTAAACTGGTTAATTTTGTTTGCAGTATCAGCTACAAGATGCACATTTTTCAAAGGTCCGGATTCTATTGCGGATTATAAAATGGAGATGCGTGAAGTTCTACGCATTACAGAACAAAGGTACCGAAATTCCGTTAAAGATAAAATAAAGGAGGTAGTTCAAAATAATGAAACTGTTCGAGCCGATGAATCTGAAGAATCCGATGATATAGATTACAATAATAATGTAAGTGATGATGAGAAGATGGCGGACGTCGAGTCCGATGAGGATTATGGTTAGGATTTTTTCAAAAGATAAATTATTTATTATGTAAAGCTTTGTTAAAGGAACATTGTAATTTCACGTTATTTATGTTTAAATGTTTTGCAGTTTCAAAACACATTATAATTCGGCGGCATTAATACTTAAAGAGTTTTCCCTAGCGGACCGAGTGAACGGAAAGAATATTCTACAGAGTATATTCGTAGTATCCCTTCTGCATCATGCAACAAAAACTAAAAAAACAGCAAGATCAACTTTTAAATTTGTCAAATTCGAGTTCTACGTTAAAATTCTCATGAGAAGATCACGGAGTAATCGCAATAGTTTTTTTGTTGCAAAAAAAACTATTGCGATTACTCTGTGACCTTCTAATGGGAATTTTAACGTAGATTCCGAATTTCACCAATTTAAAAGTTTATCTTTTTTAAGTATCTATTGCATAATACGAAAGGTTTACAATGAGGATATTCTATAGAGTATCCTTTCTGTTCACGCAGTCAGCTTAGGTTGCGGTTTGAAAACACATTACAATTCTACGTTAATAATATTTTAAGAATTTTGCTGTTTGAAAAGGTATTACAATTCGACGTTATTTATATTATTTAGAGTTTTGTCTTTTCGAGAAACATAATTTGACGTTATTTATATTATTTAAATGTTCTATTAATTTTAATTGTATCAGAGCTAAAAAATTGTATCTCTAAAAGGTTGATTGATCTTGAAATTCTGTACACAATGAGACGAGGATAAAGTCAATTCATCCATTCATCTTATCATATTAAAATAAAATAAGAATAATATTTTTATAGAATATATTTTGTGTATAGAACTTGTTTAACTAATATAGTTTGTAAAATGAACGAATTAGCTTTATCCTTGGCTCATTTTGTACAGAATTTCAAGAGCGATCAACCCTTCAAAGAGGCAGTTTTTTAGCTCTGGCCTAATTAAAATTAAGAGAACTCAATTAGTCATAAAAATAGGTGTGCAAATACTTAGTTTACCCACTGTATATTAGTAAGAGTTTTTCTGTTTAAAAGTGCAATATATAATTCGACGTTATTCATTATAAAATTTATGGCTGTGAAGATAAGAATATCTTTTATTTTGAATAAAATTTTTTTAATAAATTCCGATACATTTATTTAATTAAATTAATTAACAAATTGTTATCTGGGCTGTGGTGTTGGCAGACAGAAGCATGAAAGTGTGCGAGTTAGCGGAGGCTACATGCATTTCAACTAAGCGGGTGCAATTCATGCTGCACAATGAATTGCATATGAAAAAACTTTCCGCGAGATGGGTGCCGAGTTTGAACGACCTTTAATTGGTCAAAAATTTGGTTCAAATGATGAGGTTAGATAGAATTTAAACGAATATTTTGAGGGCCTAGAAAAAATACACTTTCACGAAGGAATCGCTAACCTAGAGAAACGCTGGAATAAGTGCGTTGAAGTTCGAGGGGACTACATCGAAAAATAATTTATGCTCTCATAAGTGGCAATATATTGGAAATAATGAAATTATACATTTATAATTACGAGTAGTATAAAAGAAATACATCATAAATTCACATAGAATATGTTGAGGTTTAAAACATTAAGTTTAAATTATAAAATTTTAGACAAAAAGTATTAATGAAATTTGAAATTGTTACAAATGCTTATATAGTAATAAATGTGCAACGTTATTAATAAATTCTTATATATTAATGATAAATGTTCAACATTATTGCTAATAATGACTTTGGCTTTAGAATTTGTACGTAAAATATAATATAATATAATATAATAAGCGCTTTTTATATTGTTGGACTGCTTGCCTGGCTAATACAGCCTGAGCTTTGTACACCGAATCTTTTCCTTTAGATGATTTGTTCATTTGTTATGTTAGCTTGTAAGCAACTATGAGAATCGCGGAAAACTTGCTTTAGAAATTGTTGATCGGAAGAAATAGTTTTAATGAAGTGAATTCCTTGTACTCATACCTTACGAGAACTTTATTAAAAATTTGTTTAGGATTTAAGCCACTTTCAGTTATTGGATGGTTGTCATTTGGAAAAAGGACAAATGTGCTTTCCTCGCCATCAGCGACTTGGCAGGTTTCTTTTTAAACTTCTACTACATTCTCTAAAAAAAACTTTGAAAGCAAACAGAGACCTACACCCTGATCATTGTGAAAATTTTCCTTTACTTTATTAGCTGACGTTAAATTATTTATAAAGAGCGATTTGTAATTGTTTTGGAATTGTGTGACTGTGGGATTCATATTTCGCCTTTCATGACTTATAATTATAACTTTATTCATTTATTATACATACATATATATTTATTTATTCTTTATTTTATATGAAGAGAATTCTTCGTTACAGCACAGCGAAGTGGATTTCTGTCATTTTTTTGTCATATTTATCAAACAGTTTGTAGAATCGAACATATCATTCATAAATTATAGTACCTACAATGTCCGATGCCCGATGCCTTCTTTTTTAGGCATCATTTTGAGCCCATAAGCCGTTAAAACACCTATTAAAATACGAATAAAAAATTTATGTAAATGAATTACACTGCAGATAAAGATTAATGTTACTGTACCGTATTTCAATAAACCTTACGTGGCAGTGAGTAGGCGTATAAAACACGCAAGTATTTTTCTTCCTTATTTGACTTTCTATTAGTTTTAGAACAGTCCCGCTGATGTGGTTCAATGGATTATAATCAATGTCGCAAGTCAATTCGACACTATCTCAAAAATGTAAAAGACGTTTATTTATCTAATAAATAAGGCTCTAATTTTGTTGTGGTATTTGGATGCCTTCTGCTTTCAGAATGGTCGGAAAATCTTTGGTTAAAAGCTTATTCCAGATGCCTTTTAATAAATGCGGGTCATCGTAAAAGAGGGATCATGCTTTGCCCGAATAATTCAATGAGATCTCCTGAAAAAATCTAAACCATTAGGAATAACATAAAATGTATTGCAGTTCATTTGTCCTTGGTTACAAATTGTAGCTAATATTTTAAAATTAGCATTCGTGATGGTTTTAGCTCGTCGATTTCCTCAGTCTTCGAAAATAAATATTTTATCCAGTTTTGCGTCACGATAAATATGAGCCTATGTAGACAACTCATCCCTTAATAAGATGCACAGTTTATCGATGTCGTCCATTGGTAACCCTTGTCCTTTTACATGTTGCACGATTATTTTATTAAATCCAGGTTTAAATGTTACATAAGCCAGAAACTAACGGAGAGATCTTCGAGTGGGAATGATGAATATTCTGCTATGGAGGCAACAACAAGTGATAGATTGCTTTAAATATAGCTAATGCCAAGGTATTATCGTCGAAGGTAAATAAATAATCTACTCTACAGTTCAGAAAAAACATTTAGAACTTCGACAAACATAAGTGAAATACTGCAATTAAATATACGATTTTCTCACAAGATTATAAACACGTAAATAATAAAAATCATACGAACTCTTAAGATTGAAACCCATGTATTATTTATGTAAAATGAAATTAATTTAATAAGTTTGACGATCATATAAAATCCAATAATCAAATATTTAAAGAAAAAATTTTATTCAATACTTCACAGAATAATAATAATAATAATAATAATAATAATAAAAAGAGCCTCGGTGGCTCAGTTGGTTAGACGCTCCGACTTCACCTCAGAGGTCCGGGGTTCGATCCCTGAGCCGGTACCTCTGGAAATTTTTCTATGTACCTTTACCGAGGT
>JAAAKG020009582.1:0-21121 GCA_010014905.2 Druon quercuslanigerum
ATATATGGCTTAATGATATATTAATAATACTAATAAGCGCACTATTGTTTTGTTTAACATTGATCCCACTAAGCTGAATTATTATTAATTACCTAATGTTGTTAAATATTCTACTAGACAATTTATTTGAAAAATTAAAAATTAGTGAAACAATGTTAAGAAATATTCCACTAGACTAATAGTAATAATTTGAAGAGGAAGAACCCAAATTTTTAAAACCATGATCTAAACAAATTCCATTTGTTTAAATAATTAAAAAATTATTAGTTAAGGGTAATTAATATTTCACTAGACGAATATTGTTAATTTGAAGTAAAAAAAGACGAGCATGCAGTTTTCAAAAGGCCGATTTCATGAAGAATTGATATTTTTGGTTTTAAGGGTAGTTTTGAGGTACTCGTGGGTGTATGTTAGGGATGTCAAGCCCATATGTCTAATACATGAAATTTTTTTTTTATAATTCTCTACAGGCCTCCATACTTTCCCGTTTCATTTTTTCTAAGCCGAAAATATTATTCTAAAAACTCAAAAAAGTGATTTTTCCCCATGCATTTTACATTGTAAACTTAAGATCAAAGCTGGCCCCTGTTAAAATCAAAATTAAAAAAATAAAAAAGTATTAATACTTCAGTATAACAGCGGTAAAAGACGAACTCCAAACTATACCAACCGCCTAATTTTGTTTCTACAACATCATAACGAAAGATTTCAAACATCGTGTTAAATTAACTTATAACATCCTCATCTCATCAGCCACTTGAATTTTAACGTGACTATGATTAAAACCGGATTCACCCGAGAACACGTTTAAAAATCAAAAAAGAATAGGAATAAATAGTTCTAAAAAGCATCCAGAGGCGACTGTTTTCACCTTTACGGCTAGGGATTACTATTAAAGTATAACAGCGGTAAAGGATAAACTCCACAATACACCATGTTCCTAATTTTGTACCTACAACATCATCGGTGCAAAAGATTTCAAACATCATATTAAATGAAATTATAACAGTTTAAAAAAAATGATAACCGTGGCCGAATTCATTTTCAATCATTCAGGCTGAACACGTTCAAGTTACAAATTGGGCTGTGGATGAAATATATTGTTTTTCAAAGGCTTTTAGACGACACGTATTTCACTAATTTGATAGACTTTTTTGCAAAGTTATGAGTATTTAAACTTTTAAAACTCGTAACGCAATTTATGAAAAAGTGTTCTGATTTTTGCTTTGAAGTGCTGTAGTTTTGAAACTGATATAGTTATTATAATATATCTCATAAAAGTTTATCTTGTGCCGGCGTCTTGAAGAGGAGAAGCAATTTTTTTGTAACTGAAAAATGAATATTCACATTTTGTGCAAGAGCTAGACAAGGTACGAAAGTCTCTTGGAACTTTTCACTATCTTGCGTTTCTTTCGAGATTTTTGCCTAGATAAGAAAAAACTCGGCTATAGCTGTATTTTTCTCATAACAATAGTCTGTTACAGTATGTCATAAATTATTAAGAAGGGTATAAATCGACAAGTTAAAAATTTGATACAAATTTTAAATATACTCTGATATTTAAAATTTAATATTTTCATAAAATACCTTTAATTACCGGATATTTTGAATTATTCTTATTTAGGCGAATATCTCGAAGGAAAGCCAAGATAGAGAAAAGTGCCAAGAGACTTTTGTTTAGAACTTTTTAAAAGGAACAACTTTACTCATTTGACTCTTCCGTATCTTCTCTTGCTTTTGCACTAAATGTGAATATTAACTTTTCAGTAACAAAAAAAATTGTTTCTCCTCTCCAAGTAGCAGACACAAGATAAAATCTCATGAGATATATTCGCCATAAGAGTACCTACCTAGAAAAAAGTTAAGAACAAAAAAAAATCTGGTCCAATTTTCTATCAAATCGGTGAAATACGTATCGTCTAAAAGCCTTTTAAAGACAACATATTTCATCCACAGCCGATTCTGTGACTTGAACGTGTTTAGCCTGCATGATTTAAATGAATTCAGCTCCATGATACATTGCGTGGAGGGGAAAGAAGGAGGAAGGGAGGCAAATAATTGTGTGTTTTAGAAAATGGAATTTTTTTACATGTGAAGGTCAAATATTTATTCAGGCCAGCTCACACTAAAAAACATTTTTTTTTAAATAATTTATTAATTTGTTACTGTGTATCGTTGAGCCTTGGATCATTTTTCAGCTCTATTCATTGAAACACCCTCCTAAAATACTTGAGACACCCTCTTTATGTCCCCCGATACTTTAAAATTCTCATTTTGCGAATTTATTAAAACCCGTCCTTTCTGATCCTATTGCCATTCACCTTATATCCATCTCACGTATCTTTTTCCTAATTTTTCCCACCTACTTTCGAGTCTCATCAGAAATTACCGATGGTAAAGGCAAACGGACGACGAAATTACCTCGGAGTGAAGAGAAGCGGTGGTTCGGCGAGACCTGATCTGAAGAGCATGCACTTATCAAGAAGATCAAACAAGTATTCGATTGGATCGATTGGCTCGTCGACCAACAGGTGACCAATCATGAAATTGAAAAGCTCGAAGATCTTCCGCTCACTTAAGTACGTATGTGCTCGTTGTTGCGCATTCATCCTGTACTGCAATAATATGGATTAATTAAAAATAAAGTAATGGAGAAGCGGATGGTTTGAAATAAAAGATAAAAAGAATTCTATGCCGAATAAAAAATTGTTAAATTTTAATTAAATTTAATTGGTAACGTTTTTTCATTATAGAAACCGCACCTTTTTGCGATGAAGATATTCAATTTCATAGGAGTCAATTAAAAAAAAAATCATAAACAAAGTATCATGCCATATAATTCATTAAGTGACTAAATTGTAGATTAAAGTCTTTTGTACACTTACAATTATTATTATTTCTATACTTTCCCAATTTGAATCAGAAAAATTTCGCTGATTAATCAGCTTCATAAGTATTTTATTATTATATTATTGCAGTCAGTGGCATACTCATAGCTGATTCAGATTTAGAGAGTATTTATAATGTTAATTGTAATGATATATGCCTTTTTTAAAGGATTCTACAGGAAACTAAACAGTTTTAAACTGCGATACCGTTTCTATTCGTACTCAAAATTAAATTTTAATTTTTATTCATTTTTGTTCAGCAATACAGGGTAAGCCAGGGTATATGGTCATTATTTCAAGAACTACCATTGTGAATATTCAATTGTCAAGTTACTAGGTTTACTAGAATATACTGATAAATAATGGAATAATTGCACTTATATCAAAATAAAGTCCCTATAATCCCTAGACGAGACTGTGAAATTAACAAAATACAATAGGAAAGACAATCCACCTCGCAAAAAATATTTTGTCAAATCCTAGACGTTCTGTTGGTACCTTCTGGGGTATAAATAAGCTGCGTGAAAAGAGCAGCCGATTGGATAATATTTAGAGGTTCCCTATTTTTAATAATAAGGGATTTTTTTAAAATTAGTATAAATAAAAATATATTGCACTTTTTTACAAATACAATTCAGTTATTTTATGGGATAAAAGCCTTTTGAAATTAAAATAGTTATATATATGTATATACAAAAACTAGTTAAACAGAGTTTTTGATAAGAGTTATTAAAAAATTGATTACAAATATAGATATGATAATTAATTTACATATTTTACTCTATGATTAACCATCCGCAGGTGACTTACGGCAAATATAAGAGAAAAATGTGAAAAGAATAAGTTCAAGTTTTAAATAGTTTTCATTTAAATTAGTGAACCTTTTTTTAAATTACATACAGTTTTTGTAATACAAAGAAAAAATTTTACGTGCATGAAAGTATATTAAATAAACTCACAAGATATTTAGAACGTAAAAATAATTTTAAAAATTCAATAAAAAATATGAAACTCGAATAGGGGACCTCTAAAACATATCCGATTTGGAATAATTTTTTTGGTTGGAAACATTTTTTATTTTAAAAAGTTCAACTTAGAGTTGTGTCTGAGTTGAAATTAAATAAAAAAATTATATTTAACAATTTTCGAAGAAAATTTCGATATTTTGTGAATAAAAAAAATGTAATGAAGTTTAGGGTATCAATAATTCTTGACGTGACACTGGTATTGTCAAGTTAGGAAACTGGAACGGAAGGAGTTTTAAGAAATAACAGATTCTATATCTATTTTTGAATACAACTAATTTTTTAATCTATATCTAGGGAAAACCAAGCCTTATTAACATATAAGGAGGTAATGATATAAACGAACCTTCGAAGCTCAGTTTCCAACGTGATATTTTAAATGCACAGACAAAACAGTGTAATCGTTACGCCGATTTGAGAGTACTATCTATCTGCAACAATAATTATATTTACGTGGTAACATTTATCCGCGCTACGTTATAGGTATGGTCTCCATGTAAATTTTCGCTTGCTTCTTTTTTTCTAATGCAAAAAAATTCAATATTAACCACTTAAAAATTTCTCGTAACAAAATGTACACGTTTGCGACTGTTTGCCTGTATGCATGATATGGCAACGAAGCGTTCTGCGCTGCAGTTTTATGTTTTTATGTATGTACTTTATAGTGCAGTCCCTAAGTTATATTAAATTAGCCTTATAATTTAAAGGAATGTATCATCTGAGTGTACGCCAACCTTAAAAATATATATGTGAAAAAAACAAATTTTAAATAACACCGGACGCTATCAAGTATTCTGAAATGTCCGAAGTTCCTAGAAAAAACGATGAAACGCTTTTTAAAATCATTAGGTTCGGTATTGATTAATATTGGGAAGGAATTTCGGAAGAAAAGGAGCAGGTAAAGGATTTCATTGCGTGCAGGAAACGACTTGGCTGGTTAGAGAATTTCGTCTGGTATTTTAGGAACGCGTATAATATAGTGTCTGGAGTTTAGTATCAAGGTTTTACAGTATTATCTATCGGTCCAGGCAGACCTTGCATTTAACGAACCATCAAAAATGATTTCTGTTGATTTGAACCTTTGGCCTTTGCGAGGGCTGAAAGAAAATGACTCTTAAACGTTTTCACATTCTTTTAAATTTGGACTGTTTTATCGAAATTCATCCAATAATGGCAGTTTTAGCATTTGGCCCAGCAAGGCTAATACAGTTAAGGGCCTCGGGCATTTGTTTTCGAGGATTTATTTTTCAGCTTACCTCAGCCTGTTTGGCCTTCGAGGTGCTTTGCTCCCTTCTCTCTTTCTTTCTGCTCTTTGAAGGGTATAAAACACTCTCAATCCACTTTGGTTCTATTTTTTGTAATCAAGTGCTTTTAATTGATTGACTTAAATACACTTAAATGCGCTAAAGATGCAGCTGACAGTTGAACTGCAAAATGTGGCAAAAGGTGCAGTCAAATTCTTACTCATAACTTTCAAATTGTTAAATTAATTGCTAACCTTTTTATAATGTTGTAAATTCAAACCCCGATTCTATCAAATGATGCTTTTTCTGTGCGAAATGCTGTAGTCCATATTATTGTTCAATTACACATATAACGTGGCTCCACTATGAAAAACACGTACAATCAAAATTTAAGTTCTCGGACAGGATTGTCTACAGGGTAAAGAATATCCGCATCTTTAACATCTGGAAGATTACAGTAAACAAGAACTGCACACTACCGATTGACATTAGTGTAACGCTGCTTTTACTATTTTCTTCAAAGTTATAGACAGTAGGTCCAGTCGTCACATGACAAGGAGAAACCGCAAGAGGATGTTACATTCTTAGTAGTGATCGATTTTCAAGTTTCATTTTAACGAAATACCATTCCGTTTCTCCTTAAGACTCCTACAGAAGTGTGGATACCTGTGGCCAATAAATATGCTACGTGATTTACATTCCACGGTAGGCGAGATAAATAACGGCCACAACAATTAGGATAATAACAGGTATCATAGTTCTTTCGACATCGATAGACTTTCCACTTTGCTCGAGACTAGATGAATGTTTTATTTAGCATAATTATTTACAAATATCCATGTTAATCGTATACATTACACTGAAAAATGGTGCTTCAAAAAAAAACTACATTGCATGGCACAGTGAGCTGAGATAGTACCTCGAAAATAAAAAAATAAAATAGATGAGTTGAAGAAATTTCTTTTCAAATATTACGATGTTTTAGCAAGTCCTCTGTATACTGGAGCGCTATGAATTTAGGAAATGCTTTCATTTGCCGATTTTTAAACAACCGTTTAAAAAAACCTTTTTATAATGTTGTAAATTCAAACCCCGATTCTATCAAATTGAATCTCTCAAACTTCAGGAATCAAACTCTATTCGCAGATATTGTAAAAATCCTATCTAATTCAATCAAAAGAAATTCACAAATCAAAATCTATTAGTATATTTGATAGAACTTACTATCACTATGTATTCATCTAGAAATCCTTTACTATTCTATCATTATGCATGCAGGTTGCACAAAATATTGAAATTAGTATGTCCACATGCATAATTGACTAACTAATATTTTATTAATGGACGATCAAGTCAGGCTGCTTCTTCTTTTTAAATTCTCAAGATGCCTTCCAGTAGTGTATAAATCACTATATTTTTAATTAAAAATACATATCGAGTATCTGCAAAGAAGATGTGGACTTCGTTTGAAAAATACGAAACTTTAGTACTAAACTTTAGGTCATCATGCTATTTCTTTTATTTTATATCAAGATCGGTTGTTTTCCCAATACTGAAATTATATCCTGACATATTCTGACCATTGAGAATATAACAGTTCGTAAATTAAAAAATTCAAAGAAGGATATGAACTTATTTATTATGCCTGCAACGAAGAATTGCGAAATATAATTCTTTTGTGAAAAGCATTATCAGTAGAACGAAAAATAATTACAAATAAATCCATATGTTCGTTGTAATTTTAGTAACAGAAAGCACTAGTCACTTGAAGATGTACATACAAATATATATTTTTCATAATATAAACGCAAATCAGATGTATAATTTGATTGCACACTGAAATCTATAGTTCAATAAATTGTTACAAGTTCTTTTCTTTTGTACACAGACTAGTTTTAAAAAGTATGGACATTGTTTCCCCTAATGGTAAGAAGAAACATTACACTTAATGCAGGAAAACTGTAAAAGCTAAAGATCTCTTTTCTGGTATCATTATTTATAGTATATCATAGAATAAAATAACTGTTTCTCTGTCTCATATGATTCGGATAAAATTTCATGGAAATTATATTGGGATATATTACGAAAAATGTACTTTCAGTAAAGTAAGCAAATAAAATGATGTTTAACGTTTAATTCAATTGTGTAATGAAAAATTGTTTAAAAATGATTTTATATTGATTTCTCCATCATTCAAATATTATTTTAAGTATATTACTTTCAAGAAAAAATAAAAATTCTTTCTTAAATAGAGAAGGGTTAACTTATGATAATAGTGCTAGATTTATTTGCCCAATTGATATAAAATTTCTTTTACTATGTATTGTCACAAAGATTGCAAAACCTTTTTTGGCAAGCTGCATGAACAAACACGGAATTTAAGTTTTTTTAAATTATTTACTCTTTCGATCACCTCGTTTGACACTTGATTCAAGCAAATTCATCTAACCTTTTTCTCTTACAAATATTTACTACCCCGTAACTGCGTGGCAGATGATTTTATTATCCGGGGGATAGGGTGACGTAAACTCTTCCTGGACCTGAATCTTGCAACGGAAAGGGAATTCTAAGGATCTAAACTCTGAATTATTGAGAATATTTTCTTTTGCTTAGTTTACCATCTATTAAGAAATTATGTGGAAACGAGTAATGTAGATATTCCATACACATCGATAAGTTCATAGATACTTGCGAATGTATGTATGTGAGTGTATGTTCGTATTTATATATATGATAAATTAATTATATATTACATTATTTATGCAGATATAATAATATAATAGTAATATAATAATGATAACAATAAATAATCTTTCAGATTTCAAGGTAAAGTATGAACTGTTTAAATAACTACTTTCGCTTTAAAGAGATATTTCCAAAACACTAAATTTTTGAGGCCATTTTGGCCGCCACTTTGGTAGCAGGACCTTGATTTGTGGTCTTTTTTTAGGGTTTTGATTAGGGCCCCAAAATAAAGATAATCGCAAAGCTTGGTCTTATTCTGATCTTTTGCAAGTTAAAATTACATATTGACTAGACTAAATATAGCCGCAACAATTGAGGGGCAGGATCGTATAAGGGCGTATAGAATTTTCTCGTGCGAAATCATAGTCCCCTGGAGGCTTCAAAACAAATTTTGAATATAAAATTTTTGAAGGACATTTCTGAACGTGAAATTTTATTGTCCATCTTTTTTCCTCTAGAAAAAAGGTTGTAACTTTTTTAGTTTTTGAAATAAAACCAAAAAAACTGACTTTTTTAAAAAACTTGATTTTAATCCGGTTTTCACTTCAACTCGTGCTCAGTGCTTCAGTTTTTCAAATTTTTAAATGAAAATTTTGTGGAATGTGCTTTAAGATATCCTTTGATTCACAATATAATAGGAATTCAAAACCGCTGTTTTGGAAAGTTTCAGATCAGAATCTGTAATAATTTAGGAGTAGTTATGATTTTAGTGAACGTCAGAGCTGGAGTTTTCGTGCGTATCAAAAGCTTCGTGGCGTACAGCCGCACGGAATGAAGTGCTTATAAATTTGATAAAACCTATATCTGTTATTGAATAAAAATACAAAAAATTAAGCTTACTGAATATAAATCCATTTTATTAAATTTCCGATGTATTTTAAAATAAAGTGTACAGTTTATTCTTCACCAGAAGAAAGAATCGAGTCGTCTGTGGTTTTATTGCTCGTTATCGAGGCAAGGTATTCATTAAAAAACGCTTGTCCTTTTGGTGTGAGGTATTTCAGTAAACTCTTTACGTCTTTCATTTTGGCTTTAGTTATTCTAACGATTGAAAGAGGATTTCTTTCTAACTCCGCGAGTTTCACTTTTGTTTGAGTTTTAAAGATGGAGATATTCGATTCTGTGTAATTCTCAAAAATGTCATCATTTCCGTTTGGCAGATAATGAATTACATAAGCTTTACTTATCTTCATGCCTTTAGGATGCGATACAGTTTTCTTAAAGGATTTTTATATTCAAAATATAATGTACCATAATGTACCATAGTGCACGGAGGATCTCAAGAGTTTCTTATTCATTTAATGTACTCTTCTGCAGTTTCAATGAATTCTAGCTTCTTCTTTTTCTGCGAATACATTCCAAAATTACGGTCGCATTGACAATATGAATGACCCTGAACTGAAAAGACATGCCAGATGTCGACACCCAATTGCATGGAATGTGTAACAAGAGATGCAATATACTGTGTAATTCTTATTTTGTCCACCACATGCATAAAAAAAGAACAATCTTTTTGTGATAATAAGTATCAAATAAGTATCAAATTCTTTTTGTATTGCATGATGGAAAAAACTACATAGAGTATTGGCCCCCTTTTTGACATTTTCCTCTAAAATAGGATACATATAGCTTTGTTCGGAACCATTAACATGAACGCTAAACAAATAAAGCCACAACAATCGTTTGTAAAACTTTTCATTTACCGTAATTTTGGGTAACGCAAGATTCTGAGCATAATCGAATTCGCAGCAGAGAACCTCTTCCTCGGACATCAGCTTATTTCTCAAAATTCTATATTCTTTTACCTTTTGTTTGTGAATCGCGATTTCAGTGGATTCCGCGTTTTTCAAATCACTTTCGTAACATTTATTGCACACGTCAGTACGTGGTAATCTGAAAGTAAAATTCACGTTTCGATTGAAGTATTTTGCGTGCATCGACTCATCTATTAAATCTTTCTTATCGAGATTCTGCGTTACACTTATGTAGAAGTCGCCAAACTCATAATACAATTATGTTAAATTCAATTCTGGATTCGTAATAATGAGATTTTTTATGCGGCATGGTTAAACAATGTTCCTGAATTAATTCTTTCACTTGATCAGTTAGTTTTATTTTGCGCTTTTCATGCATCCCCGTACAATCGACTAAACTTTCATCTTTTAACATTTTTCCCTGTACTACTCGCAATCTTTTCTCTGGCAAATTTAAACAATTCATAAACATTTTTTGGATCATTGAACTTCATCAAAGTACTAAGAAGGATGGATTGCTTATGGTTACCTCCCAATTACCAAAATTTGGTATGCAACTTCTCTTGTGCAGATATTGAAATACTTTCGTAGCATTTTCTTATGCAACAAGATTGCAAGGGATTATTTTTTCGGGATTTTTTGATCTTGGAAATGTATTCTTCTCCTTGCAAGTAAATTTCAATTTTACAGAATTCATCTTCAATTTTTTAAAACTTTATGAAGCACAAAACAATTTCTTTAAAATATTAATAATCTTAAAATGAAAAACGATTAACAATTTTGTATATTATTTTCCTAGTGTATGATTTAATTCATTTTATAAAGTGACTATGTCTAAAAATTTTATCAATGAAAAATATTAACATAATATCACAAAAATTTAAATCGTGCAAAATCGATAAAATACTAAATTTATTTACTGTTTATTTAAAATTGGGACTTGATAGAACCATAAAACATAAATTGTTTAAATCGACATATTATTGAAAGGTACACCTTGTTCTTAGAATTTTTGCGTACATTTTTCGCCCATGTACTCTCGTATCTTTTTCGTTTCTTATCTCGAATTGCCAGAGCTATATTTTCCATTTTAAAATAACAATAGCAAATTTGTGAGTAGATTGATTATTAATAAATACAAGAGGTATTCAACTTTATTAAGTTTAAAATTTAATTTAATGTGCACTGTCCAGAGCATAGTTAAATACTAACTAATCTGTTTTATTTTTGAAATAGATTTAGAAAAAGTGTAAGAGAATTAGTGCATGGATTTATTTTCAAAATGCATGTTCAAGGTTGCTTACGAGTTAAGCCGAATGTCAGTGTAAACATTGGGTGTACATTAAAGTATCCTACATTTAAATCTAAAGAAACGGGGAAAATATATTCAAAATTAAATGAAATTCATAAATATTTTGTTAACTTATTTTTGTTCAACTGTTATTCACTGATGTTAACTAAAATCATAACTACTCCTAAATTATTAAATATTTTGATCTGAAACACTCCAAAAAAATTCATTATACCCTTTTCCGAATTTTAGTTGCTGGAAGTTACAAGTGTTCGATTCGCGCCGAGCATCAGAAAAAAATTAATAATATTTTTTGAATTCTTATATTATCAATCGAAGGACATCTTAAAGCACATTCCCTGAAATTTTTATTTAAAAATTTGAAAAACTGAAGCACTGAGCACGAGTTGAAGTGAAAAACGGATTAAAATCAAGTTTTTCAAAAAAGTCAGTTTTTTGGTTTTATTTTGAAAACTAAAAAAGTTACAACTTTTTGTCTAGAGTTTTTTTCGCTACTAAACACGGGTGCGACCCGGCAAGTGATTAGTAGATTCGTTGGTGTCAGTCATTGTTTGGAACTCTATATTCTGATTTCAAATAATTCGCGGACATACACACCGGAGAGCCCACCTGTAGGGAGACTATAATTACAATGATAAACTCTATAGGAATCCACATTCATCTTGGAGAGTCCGTTTATAGGGCTCTAACATTCATCCTGGAGAGCACGTTCATAGGGATACAACATTTGTACTAGAAAGCCCGTTTATAGCGATCCAAACATTCATCCTGGAGGGCCCTGTAGGGAACCAACATTCATACTGGAGTGCCCATTTACAGGGATTGATCTTTCTTACAAGCCCTAGTTCCAATGACAACGAATGAGACAGAACTTTACACGCGCGCATGGACATACAAATACACAAAGAAAGTCTGAAATTAAAATTTGAATTTAAGAGTCAAAAATTAAAAGTGTGATTATTACAATCATGTTTTCTTTACGTGGTATGCTTATAGAAGTTGATTTTAGTCGCTATAATGTTTCACGCACATAAAACTCCTGACGATGATACACGTGTTCAGCAATATTGCTTCCTGAATTAGGCCAGGATTTCCTGCTTCAGCTCAGAGTATTTGCGGATCTTCTAAGTATATCGGAGCTTTATGTAAATGCTAAGGGGAACGTTTATATCTATTATTCTCACGTGTTGAGCACGTTTATCAGCCCAGGGGATATCTGGACAATAAAGCCTGACTAGATGGTCAGTCAGAACAGGCATGTAAAAAAGATGATCTTTGTTCTCTAGAACCGCCTAATGGATCTTAATTGATCTGCAAGATGTTGTTCACTCACTGTATGAGGCAGCTCGGGATGATGACTTACGAAGAGACGATATTGTTCGCCACTGATGGGTCCTCCTCGTGCCTTTGCCAGAAAGTGACATGTGATGAGGTGTCAATTTATTTTGGGCGTCTACTTGATCCTCTTTTTGGCCGGCGCAACCTGATTTTGCTGTCGGAATGTATTCTCCACCTTAGATCTTATTCGGTTGATGGTTATTCTAGGGAGGTGGTTCCCTTCTATTATCTGACACCTTCGTTGCTTCAGGTCATCTTGGGTTACTGTTTTCAAGTCCAGGAAATTAGCTAGAAAGTTTTGGCAAAAAGTCACCCCGTCGAGAGTAGTTGTGGTCGTTTCCATTTCGTATTCAAACTAGCAGCGCATCAAATACTCATCATGATGGGTTGAAAAATTAATGCACTGTCGTGGGCATTAGATTACCACCATAGAATGGTCGAAGATAGTAATACAACACTTTTAGATCCTCATTTTGTCATTTACCCCTTTTTTCTCGAGGGACTTATACATAAGGTACGGAAGATTTAGGATGATGACTTCGATGCATTGTCATCATCTTGCGTATGCTTCGGTCAAGTTGCTTTAACTCAATGACGTTCCATTTTACCACACTAAACGATAAGAGCAGTAGAGGGACGGTCAGAACATTGGTTGCCTGGATCTTATTCTTCCCAGATAATTCGGAAGCCCACATTTTTCTCAGAATTTGCTGAAAACTGTTTTCAAAGAATTGTTTCTTGGCTTTCCGCTTGCAGTATTCCAAGATTTGCATATATTTCTCCATTCATTGCTAAGATTTTGAATGGTATTTCCACCTATTAGTTAAAGATCCTGATCGTGACGCTAAGATGTATTTTCTAGTCTTCCTTTGTGCAGATAGATGCAGGCATACTTCGCCAGTTCAAACCAGTCCAAAGCTCATTCCGTTTACTTTAGAGTACCTATTTGCCGCCGTCAAAAGGACTTTAAGGTCCTCTTTTGAAGATTATAAAAGTTTAAAGCATTCATGCAAAGGAGAGATGCAGAAAAGTATCGGACTTAAATGTCCCCTTGGAAGACTCCCCTCATATACGTGACATAGCTGGTAGTGTTTTGTCAGATGTTATAAAAAATCTTGTACGCCACAAGAGCATAAGCTCTTTCATACATTTCACCATTCTTGGATGCACCTCCAGGCATTCAAGAAGCTTGGTAAATAGCTCATGATTCGTTATATCGAATGCCTTTTGGGAGTCAATCCAGGTCATGGACAGATTGCATCGATACCTGGTGCAATCCTGGGTAATAATCCTGTCTATTGACAATAATCAGAAATATTTTATACAGATGGTATTATTTACGAAGTTATGCGCATTTTTCCTTCTTTTTCCCATTGTTTCTTTGACTTGCTGTATCTCACAATTAGTACACGAATAGTGTAAGTACGAGGTTGGATAAAAACAAAGCAAGACTTTTCATATTTCCCGGGCTGTATTCGTCTGTTTGGCAAAATTTTGTTTGTTATGTTGCTGCACTTATCTGGATATTGTTTGTGCATTGGTAGCCATATTGCATGTTTACTCTGCCATCAGCTGGAAGTGAAGGTATTCATGTATTAAGCGATTTTACACTTTTGGAAAAAATGGATCAGAGAATTTGCATCAAGTTTCGTTAAAAAAATGCAATAAAGTGCAGTTATGTTTTTGAAATATTAAAAGTTGCTTTTATTGACTCGGCTATAAGCGGAGCAAGAGTTCTTGAGTTGTATAACCGTTTTAAAAATGGATGGGAAGACGTTGAAGATGACGAGCGCCCTGGGTGTCCTCGCACATCCGCAACGGACGATACCGTCGAGAAAATTATGAGCAATCGTCGAACTACTATTAGAGAGGTTGCTGAGAACGTCGGTATACCATACGACTCATTTCAAGCAATTTTTACGGATATTTTATACATTAAACGTGTGGCAGCAAAATTTGTCCCGAAACTGCTAAATTTCGACCAAAAGCAATATCGCCATGACATCGCTCAAGATTTACTGAATAAAGTAAATAAGGGCCCTACATTGCTCGATCGAACCATAACAGGTGAAGAATTATAGGTTTATGGATATAATGTCGAAACAAAGGCTCAATCGTCCACCTGGAAGCATTCAACGTCACCAAGAGCGAAAAAAGCACGATAAGTTCGATCAAACTTGAAGGTTTTGCTCACTGTGTTTTTCGATTTTAACGGTTTCGTGCATTATGAATTCTTACCTAAAGATCACACGGGCAATAAAGAATATTATGTAGGAGTTTTACGTCATTCACACAAATCAGTAATGGCGACTGCACCACGATAATGCAACCTGCTCATGCCTTAATGCTTTTTCGTGAGTTTTTGGCCGAACACAACACCGTATTGATATCACAACCACCCTATTCATCGGACATGGCCCCCTGTGACTTTTTCCTATTCCGAAAGATAAAGAAATCCACGAAAGGAAGACGTTTTGACGACATCGATGAGAGAAAAGCAGAATCGTTGAAGCAGCTGAATGCCATATCGAAAAGTGAATTTCAAAAGTGCTTTGAAGATGGGAAAACGCAGTGGAATAAGTGCATTATATCCAAGGGACCTACTTTGAAGGGGACAAAATTGATATTTACGAATAAATAAATATTATTGGCAGAAAACGAAAAGTCTCCTTATTTTTTGATCACACCTCGTATTGTGCAAAAAATTGACCTAGTAAAGGACGAACACATTTCAACGACAAAACATAAACTTTAAAAACAATTTTGTTATTTAATTTCTAGAATCATATTCAGCTTTCTTTTAACCTTGTACGATAATCAGAAACAGAGTAAGCGACTCTCTTTATTATTATTTATAGCAGAATGAGTTATTGTTTTACTTCAAAGTGGCTAACGTCAATTTTTAGCACAAGACTTAACTATATGTGTATTAATTTTGAGCACACCTTCTTTTGAAATGCTAAAGATACAATAGGTGAAAGAAATAATGGGTAAAAGAAGAAAAAATGCGCATAACTTTGTAAATAGTAGGTAACCATTTGAAAAAAAATGTTTTTAACGTTGGAATATAACAGTCAAGGAGTATGTTTTCCCTTCTGAAAATTTTCGAAAAAATGGCTTGTTGTAAACAAAACCGGCTTTTTATTGTTATGGTATTTTTTTAATCGATGTTTTCTCTAAATGTATCAACTTTATCAATAAATGATACAATAATGAAAATATGCATCTCTGAAAGTAGGCCAACTTTTGTTAGAAACTTTTTCCTGCAAAATCAATATCAAGAAATTTCACCTGAATTTCCGGCGACTTTGAAGTCGCCTGACAACACTTTTGCATCCAGGTAAGTGCCTGGCAATGCGGAGGTGCTATTTCTAATGAAAATACCTACATGTATACCAAATTTCAAACTTATCCGAGTCACTTTAAGTAACTGTCAAACATGATTTTTACGTTCCTCATAATAAGACGAACCTTTCAGGTATAAATTGGCCTTATCCGTATTACCTTGCCGCATTTATGTTGGGGGCTTAAGGTTTATTATATGCTGTATCAAATTGTAACTAGGATAGAAAAACAAAAGTTAAATGAGCAGATAGTTAGTGATGCATTTATTACTGACTTATCTTCTAATTCTACTACATTTTTAAAATCTTACACACACTTTTATCCATGTCACCGAGTGTATGTATATTTTTTTGAAAAAAATTTCGGATGATATTATTTTGAGTAATGCAAATCACATAAACATTAAAAGTATCGTGAATATTCCTACGGTAATCAATATTCGTATCGATGACGTATAATTTATATTCACCATATGCATTATTTATTTTTACCATTTATGGAAGTTTTACTATAGAATGATCGTTGGATGTATTTGACTTCAGAAATTGGAAAAATTATGTCAGACACTTTTCCGACAGCGTTCTATTAATGAATGAAGATTTAAATCTTCACTTACGAAATAATATTATTAGACTTCAATCATTAGTGCACAATCAACTCTCTTCACCAAGATACATAAATTTATTTAAATATTCATGATATAAAAGAGGTTACACCGACGTAGAGCCGAAAAAGTTTGAAAATTCAGTTGATTTTGCTTTTGGATCGCAATCTAATATTCATTGCGAAATCCCAGGTTGTTCCAATATAGCAATTTTTCGATGTTCTGTGTAAAAAAGCATTATGTTTGAAACACTTTTTCAATGGTTATAATTATTGTTTCACATATAAACCCTGACGCAGTTTAATTTTTTAAATTTTCATAAATAATCTATTTATACCATTGTCATTTCAAATATTACTTGTGAAAACATTGTTTGCTGAAGAAACCATTCATGATAATAAATTCTGGATGAAAGCAACTAATACTATGTGTATACTTTGTGTCCACAACTTTATATCTTAAAATGTAAGTCTAACTATTTTTAACCTTTTTTACGCATTTTCGAAAACATTATATACTTAATATTCTAATATATCGACTGTTGCAGTCAGCGTGTAATACTCGTGTGCAAAGTTAATGATTCAGATTTTATCTTAAAATACTCTCAACTTGTGAAACTGGAGTGTAAGATGAGTTGGTGCATCAAGTAAATGCTAACAAATATCTAAAATATTGAAAAAATGTTAAACATTTACTACTCAAGAATCGCTGCTAAAATTGAAAATTTTTATAACGATTTTACACCAGCAAAATACAGTTTGATGAAAAAACGCCAAGGGAATTTCTTCTTGATTTTTTCGTAGAATCGATTGGTATGATCATTTTAAATAAAAATTAAATTTTTGAAAATTTCTTATTGTTTTTAACAATTTTACATGATCAAATTGGAGTTTGAAGAAAGAACATTATAAAGGTTTTTCCCTACTTTTTTCGTGGAATCGATTGGCACAATTGTTTTTTTTTTAATAAAATTTTCGACAATTTGTTTAAATAATTTTTATAAACAATTAAAAATGACGAAAGAAAAAAACAAGTCAACCAAATATTTCTATTTTATTCATGAAACTTCAATTTTTAACCCAATCGAGCTGATTTTATAAAATTTCTATTGAGAAATAGTAAAAAAATAGCAAATTCACCCTCCCCCCCCCAAATAAGGGATTGCAACCCTTTTGCCCAAAAACTGTGATCATAGGGACGCATTTTCAAAAGAAGGATTTTGACATAAATTTGATTAAAAAACTCTAAATAGTTCATGAGATATTGAAAAAAGCTATTTTTAGGGGTGAAATTTTAAGGCGATTTTCACCCTTTAAATTTTTTGAAGTACTACAACATATCGCAAGATGAAAGAAATCGGTGAGATACATCTCGGGACCTTTCCTTGTAAGTGTAACGGATGGCAAGTGTTTTCTGTAATGGGGATGAAGTTTTTCTCACTCAACTCTTTGCAGCGACTTTCCATTTATTTATTTCCTTGTTTTCTCATGCTCTTCGCGATTTCTGACGAATGTGAGGTTAGCTGCTCTATCGAAGCGAGGGTAGCAATTCACACGAGTCAGGCTGTTTAGATCCTCATCAGTCAAAGAAACGAAATTTATTAAGTCTGTAAAAAACATGCAAATAATCTAGAATATATTATCTAAAAACAAGAACTTAATGATTAGATGACGAACTTTTAAAAAAATTGTAAATAACAAAAAGGTTGTCTCATAAAAGGAGGCCCTCAATTTTAATTCAATATTATAAGAGATAAATAGAATGTCAGTAAAAAGACGGAAGTTAAATGTGAATAACAAACAAACATACCTGGTATAAGTTAAGAAAATCGAAGTATATAGTCAGAGTCAAAATTTCCACAGATACACAATAAACATTTCGTAGACACATATAATTATTAAAAACAAAAAACTAAGAAAATAAATAAATAAAGGCGAAAGCCCGACATCAAGTTTTACGCGGAGACGACTAACCGAGCAAACTGAAAGCGAGTAATGAGAATTCAAACAAGGAAAACAGATTGTGTTGAAAGAGCCGATAAAATAGAATAAAAAATTATCAACAAGAAAATTAAAATCTTGTAAGAGGTTTGTAAACGTCAGGAAATAAATTATTTTCATATCGGAGCTTAACCGTATTTGGTACTTTGTTGATAAAAAAAGTTTTCAATTATTTATCTACGAGCTTTATTGTTCTCCGTTGATAAAATCTCAAAATTATCTCGAAAACTATAAAAGATAAAACCTTTTCCCTTGAGGAAAAAATACGCCATCTAATTTCCTAGAAGAATTCATTCTTCAAAAATGAAAATTTCATATTCCGGTTTTTAGTTGCCAGGGACAACCTCAACTTTATCGATTTATGTACCGTTCTGGATTCGGGGTGCTAAATTATGATATGTGTATGAATATAAACGTGTTTATTGGCAAATATTTGTTAACAGTGTTGAGGTAAAAATTTAAGCTATTTATAAATACTGGTCTTACTATTTTGTACCGTATTTCTGAATTTTAGAAACATTTTAAACTTTAATCTGGGGCTCTGGCAATCTCTGCTGGGCGAGTATTACGAAGTAGTGTATTTCCACCTGGGTGGTAGAAATTCTCTTCACACCACCGTAGACCCTGAGAACATATTCCGCGTCAAGCTCGGTGACCTTTAGGTCACCTGTGTTTACTGAAACGTCCTATAAGTTTCCAGAGGCCAAAGTAGGGTTATGATTGATAAATTCTAACTACTAAAAATGATCTTGAAATATCCCTTAACTAAATGCAGGCGGTCTTTTGCCTGCTGGCTCTGCTCTTTCATCTACTCAGCCTCTTTTGCCTGCTGGCTCTTCTCTTTCATCTACTCAGCCTTTTGCACTCGAATCTAACAGAGATTTATCGAATCTTTGCGGAAGCACAGTTAACCTCAAGATTATCATATTTTATCGTAACTCGTTGCTAATCAGGTCCTGAAGTAAACCGTCTGGTTCGCTTTACCCGAGTTAAGGATATTCTGCGAGAAAGTCGAGACATACACGCTGAACACTTTTTGTAAGCGTTAAATATAAATCGACGTTCAAATACAATGCCCGCATAATGCAGAATTTACAAATCCGCATCCACATCGGCTATGAAACCAATGAGAAGCATCTAGTCGAGTAGAGGGTTCCAGCCAGTTCCAGTTAGTCACGTGACCTCAACGAGGGATGGCTACTGCCATATGAAATCACGAGGAGTCGAATGCGCTTTGAGCGTGGGAAACTGATGTGGAATCGATGAAATAAAGTGTTAAAACCATATTTTGTAGCATGTATTTAAATAAATCTTATCGAGAAAATATTATTACATAATATATTATATATGACGTAAGTATTTAGAAGATCTAGGCGATCGTTCAGAAGAATTTTGGACAAAATCATTACTGGACGTCCAAGAGCCTCGTTACTAAACACCTGACGCGCTTTAGAAAAGCAGAAATAACCAGCTTTAGACCATTGGAACAAAAATTAAATGACTATCGAACATTTTATATTTATTTTCATCTCACTAATCAAATATTTTTTCACAAAATAGTAAAAATAATGATTTTATGTTTCAAATTCAGAAAATCTAATTTTTAATACAAAAATATGAATTTTCTACAAAGACAGTTGAATTTTCTGCCCCAAAATATCATTTTTAAACCAAGAAGTTGATTTTTATCCAAGTAGTTAAATTCTTAAAAAAAGTACAATTTTATGTCAAAAAAACTAATTTTTATAAAAAAGAAAATTAATTTTCAACACAAAAAAATAATGTTATCCAAAAACAGACGAATTTTCAACAGAATACATACATTTTTATCCAAATAGTTGAATTTTTAAACAAGAAGATTACTTCTCTACCAAAGAGACGAATTTTCAACAAATTACATAAAACTTCAACTAAATAGTTTAAATAATGGATTTCGTGCTAGCTTCTCCAATTTTTAACTGAATAGTGGAATTTTCATGCTAAAAAATACCCATTTTTAATAGAAAATGGTGTATTTAAATTTTAATGTAGGATAAGTAATTTTTCAATATAAAGCCGAATTTTGTACAATATAGTTCAATTTTGTGCCAAATACAGTGAAACTTTGAGGCTGGGCCGGTTTTGAGACTGGAGGAGGTGGGGAATTCACGCTTAAATGAGCGCGGCTCACCCCGCGCAGCTGTTTTTACTCCTACTTGAGGAGCGGCGTCAATTCTCGGAAGAACTATCTCAGGGAGCCCTACCTCAGAGTTTCACTGTAGTTCAATTTCCAACCACAGTGTTAAATTTTCAAGCGAAAAGGACGGATTTTTTACAAAAAAATTGAATTTTTTACCCCAGAATATGAATATTTTAAACAAAAAAGTTAATTTTCAACCAATCAGTTGAATGTTCAACAAAAAACTCAAATTTCCAGTTGAAAAAATTAATTTCTAACAAAAACCAAAGAGAACGAAGTTTCAACAAAATAATTAAATCCTCAACTAAAAAATAATAATTTTTCATCATAAACTTAAATGCATAACCAAAACAATTATTTGCAGCCAATGAAGATAATTTGTAAACAAAAGACATACATTTTAAACCAAATAGCTGAATTTTGTATTAAATTATTGAATTTTCTAGCACAAAATACAAATTTTACTCAAATAGGTGGAATTTTTGGCAAAAAAATTGTTAAATCAAATATTAATTGTTTAAACAATCTAGTCCCTGCGACTAGTCTTCCGGCAACTAAACGTCTTGTTATATTAAATAATATTTAGAGTGGTTCCACAGTTATCGGTGTGTACACGGAGAAACCTTTTGCTGCAATATTTGTTGAAAATCAGACTAGATTTTACTATTTTTATTTTGCATTGGAGGG